>JAKELG010000098.1:0-161692 GCA_021527035.1 Lactarius vividus | reverse complement strand
ACAAACACGGCCTCCTTTGCCTTAGGATCTAGTTTTTGCCGGTTGTGTTCTGGTACGTGATAGTAGGCTTTGCAGCCAAATACTCTAAAGTAAGAGACATCCGGAACTGTACCATTCCAGAGCTCCAGCGGAGTCTTCCACTTATTAGAACGAGTGGGAGTGCGATTGTAGATATGCACAGCAGTTTCAACTGCTTGTTCCCAAAAGCCAAGGCTAAGGCCCGCATGATGAAGCATGCTGGTGCCTTTTTCCATAACCGTACGGTTAAAACGCTCGGCTCTCCCATTCTGTTGTGGAGAATATGGCATGGTAAGACGATGCTCAATGCCCGCTTCCAGAAGTATGTGCTTCAGATCGTGATTGACATACTCGCCACCTCGATCAGAATGTAAGGATTTAATGGGCTTGTTAAGTTGTTTTTCAGCCCACGCCTTATAGTGTAGGAAGGCGTCCTTAAACTGATCCTTTGACTTCATAAAGATGACGACTGCTGCTTTTGAGAAGTCATCTATGAAGGTGGCAAAGTATTTGTTCCCCTGAATAGAGTTGCTCTGAAGGGGTCCAACAAGGTCACTATGGACGATCTCGAGGTGATCCTCGGCACGCTTCATGGAAGTAGGGAAAGGAAGACGGGTGGATTTGCCAAGTTCACAGCCATGGCATGGTCCCGTCTCCTCTGGTGTATCATTTATAATGAGGCCTTTTACAGCCTCAGGAGCATGCGTTTTGAGCGCTTCTTTGGACATATGTCCCATGCGCTTATGCCAGACATCAAGGCTAGCAGATGCAGGTGCTTTGGCAGTATTTAATTTATGACTGTCAAGCCAATATAAATTGGCAGCCTTGTGTCCTTCCGCTATGGTTTCCCCTTTGTAGTGAATTTTGAAGGAAGTAGAGTCAAATGAAACTAAGGCGCCCTTTTCTGTCAGGGCGCTTGTGGAGAGGATGCGAGAGTGTGTGTTTGGGAGGTGCAACACATTGGAGATTTTGAGGTCATAGCCTCTGTTGGTTCGGATTGTTATAGTACCCGTTCCAACACTCTTTAGCAGAGAGCTGTCTCCTAGCAGAACTTCGATACCTTCATGAGGTGTATAGGTATCGTAGTCTTCAATGTATGGTGTAAAATGTGTTGATGCTGTTGAGCTGGCAGCACTAACAGCGAGATAATAGCAAGAGCGGCTAAGACAAACAAGTAAACTTCAGAGGTGAAGAAAACTCTGTATAGCAGCGCTACACACCTAAGACAAACAAGTAAACTTCAGAGGTGAAGAAAACTCTGAAGTGTGAGGGCGAAAACAGCAGACCTTATATACAGGACGCTTAGCTAATAATGGTCTGTGCGCACTGGTGACTCAAACAAAATGCACCTGGTCTGTGCGCCAGAGGGAGAAATGCCATTGGAGGGCAGAGAACAATAAAACCGCCTAATGCGGATGTGATCGGTATCTTAACAATAAGAACAAGGAGAACCTTATAAGGAACTACAAAATAAAGATAAACAATAACCGGTCCGTACAAGTCCGGAAGTCCATAATCTAACCATAAGGGCCAGATACCGTATAAGGAAGGGAATGACTCAATCATATCCCACGAGACATGTGACTTGAATCAGTCACGTCTCAACATCCCTCCATGATAGAGGCAGTCCATTCTGGAGATAAGAATAGGTGGTAGATGGTGATGAGAGCGTGTGTCAAGTTTCAACAAGTTCTCAACATGAGAACTGTGTGAGAGTCCTTTGCAAGTTCTCAACATAAGAACTGTGCAAGAGTCTATAGGAGTTCGGGATTGAATTCCCTAGAACACTCGACTTCATAGTGTCATAAAGGACAACTTTTTGAAGTGCGGTGTGAAACTCCTTATAAGACAGAGAGAAAGGACTCTCTTCTGCAGAGATAAGAGCGAATCTTATTCTGCCTTGACACTTCATCAGAAACCTTGTAAAAGGTCCATCAACCCGAATTTCTGATAGATGTGGATCCTGTTCCACGATCTATTCTCTCCAAATCTACACCAACCCAACATCATTAACCAGCTTCTCGAAGGTTTCCCTTGGTAGAGACTTAGTAAGTCCGTCTGCTACCATGTCCTTCGTTGGAGTACGTATCAGGTGTATCACCTTGTTTTCTACATACTCCCTAACAGCGTGGTGCTTGATGGGGATGTGTTTGGACCGTCTCCCTGTGACAGGGTTCAGGGCTAAGTCTACAGCGCCCTTGTTGTCACAGTGAAGAGGTATGGGGGAGGAGACCTCGTACCCCAGTTCCTCCAAGAACGTCCTATACCACTGAGCTTGGTTTGCAGCCTCAGCGAGGCTCATGTACTCAGCTTCTGTGGTGGACTGTGCTACCGTCTTTTGCTTCCTGGTGCACCATGAGATGGCACCATTCGCAAGTAGGTAGACGTAGCCTGTAGTGGAGTGGCGATCTTCCTGGTCACCCCAAGAAGAGTCGCAATAGCCATGAAGGCCTTCTCCACCATTCCCTCCAGAGTAGCGTAACGCGTAGTCCTTTGTAGTATTAAGGTATGCTAACACGTATTTTGCTAAGCGGAAATGCTGCTGAGAGGGATTGGAAGCGAATTGGCTGAGGCGCGCAACAGCGAAGGAGATATCAGGTCTGCTTCCAATCTGCGCATATAGCAGAGACCCGATTATCTGTTGATACTTCTTAATATCAGAAGTAGAGGCTTGATCTTCGTGTTTGATCAAGTGAGCCTCCGCGCCAGAGGGAAGAGGGGTATATACTGGGTTGGAATCCCTCATTCCAAACCTTTCAACTACATCAGAGATGTAATCTGACTGGTTGATGGTCATAGTGCGATTAGCACGATCTCTGGTGATTTTAACACCGAGATATGACTCAATCTCTCCCAGATCGGTCATCTCATATCGACTTGATAGAGATGCCTTCAGATCATTGATCTTATCTAATGAGTTGCCCAGTATAGTGATATCATCTACATATAAGATGACGAAAAGTACATCACCCCCCTCTTGGAGATGATATACATATACTCCTGCATCAGAGTACGTCCGCGTAAAGCCGAGTTCACTGAGAACTCCATGGAACTGTAGATTCCATGCGCGGGAAGCCTGCTTCAGACCGTAAAGGGCTTTCTGAAGCCGGCACACCATGTGTTCCGAGCCAGCAGTGACGAAACCTACGGGTTGCTCCATGTAGATTTCCTCGTCCAGTTCTCCATGTAGGAAAGCCGATTTGACGTCCATCTGGTGGATCTCCCAATCCTCCAGAGTGGCTAACGCCAATAGTAGTCGTAAGGACTCAAATCGGGCAACTGGACTAAAGGTTTCGTCAAAGTCCACCCCCTCTAGTTGGGTGAACCCTTTTGCCACCAGCCTAGCACGAAAGCGGCCATCCGCTTTCTTCTTAAAGACCCACTTGCACTTCACCACCTTCCTTCCAGCAGGAAGGGGTTCCAGCCGCCAGACCTGCAGCTTATCCAAGGCGTCCAGTTCATACTGGCATGCCTCCTGCCACTGGTCGGCGTATTCAGACTCCATGGCTTGCCTGAAGGTCTGAGGATCCCTATAGCCAGGGACCTCTGCCGTGTTCAGCAAGTCTATCATGGTAAGCCTACTGCTCCCTTGTACAAACTCGTCATTGTCCTCATTGTAGTAGCGAGGATTCTGACGCCTCGTCCTTGTGCTCCGCCTGGGGCGAGGAGGCGAAGACACCTGCTCAGTCCTGGGACTCCTAGGAGTCTCAGCAGGAGGACTGATATCCCTATTGAAGTTAGGGGCAGGTATCGGCTGGGTCACCATGGGTGGCCAGTTACGCCTAGAGCGCGAAGGACGAGGAGGGGTAGTCGTAGGGGGCGCAGAGGGTGGGGTCTGATATATTGTCTGATCCGCTGGAGCGGGGTGGGAGCTGGGTGGGGTGCTAGGCTGTTGTTCTTGCGGAGGGGCTTCCTCCGGCACCTGTATAGTAGGCGGGGCCACATTGACTGGCGGCGCCTGAGGTGCTGTGGCAACAGCTGGTAGAGGCTGATCAAGCACTCTTATATAAATATTACCACCGGTGGAGTCAATGACTTCCTGTTCCGGTACTGGTGAGGTATACTGGTGAGGGATCAGGTCACCGCGGGACGGAAAAACGCTTTCGTCAAACGTAACATCTCGAGAAGAGACGAAGCGTCGGCTATGTCTGTCCCATAGTTTGTAGCCCTTAGAAAGAGCTTCATAGCCCACAAACACGGCCTCCTTTGCTTTAGGATCTAACTTTTGCCGGTTGTGTTCAGGTACATGATAGTAGGCTTTGCAGCCAAATACTCTAAAGTAAGAGACGTCTGGAACTGTACCATTCCAGAGCTCCAGCGGAGTCTTCCACTTATTAGAACGAGTGGGAGTGCGGTTATAAATGTGCACAGCAGTCTCGACTGCTTGTTCCCAGAAGCCAAGGCTAAGGCCCGCATGATGAAGCATGCTGGTGCCTTTTTCCATAACCGTACGGTTAAAACGCTCGGCTCTCCCATTCTGTTGTGGAGAATATGGCATAGTGAGACGATGCTCAATGCCCGCTTCCAGAAGTATGTGCTTCAGATCGTGATTGACATACTCGCCACCTCGGTCAGAGTGTAAGGATTTGATGGGCTTATTGAGTTGTTTTTCAGCCCACGCCTTATAGTGTAAGAAGGCGTCCTTAAACTGATCTTTTGACCTTAAAAAGATGACTACTGCTGCTTTGGAGAAGTCATCTATGAAGGTGGCGAAGTACTTGTTCCCCTGAATAGAGTTACTCTGAAGGGGGCCAACAAGGTCACTATGGACGATCTCGAGGTGATCCTCGGCACGCTTCATGGAAGCAGGGAAAGGAAGACGGGTTGATTTGCCAAGCTCACAGCCATGGCATGGTCCCGTCTCTTCTGGTTCATTGTTTATAACGAGGCCTTTAACAGCCTCGGGAGCATGCGTCTTCAGCGCTTCTTTGGACATATGTCCCATGCGCTTGTGCCAGACATCAAGGCTGGCAGATGCAGGTGCTTTGACAGTATTTAGTTTGTGACTGTCAAGCCAATATAAATTGGCAGCCTTGTGTCCTTCCGCTATGGTTTCTCCTTTGTATTTGATAGCGAAGGAAGTAGAGTCAAATGAGATCAGAGCGCCCTTATCTGTTAGGGCACTTGTGGAGAGGATACGCGAATGCGTATTTGGGAGGTGCAACACATTGGAGATTTTGAGGTCGTAACCTCTGTTGGTTCGGATTGTTATAGTACCCGTTCCAACGCTCTTTAAGAGAGAGCTATCTCCAAGTAGAACTTCGATGCCTTCGTGTGGTGTGTAGGTATCGTAGTCTTCAATGTATGGCGTAAAGTGTGTTGACGCTCCACTGTCCATCATCCATCTTGACTCTATGTGTGCGGTTTTATCCCGCATCATGTAAAGGGAAACCTGAGGTGCCTCATGCACCTCCTCTATTTTGCCAGAGCCATTGACTATAGTAAACAGTCGGCTCTTAGGTACAGGTATTGTAGAATTTAATCTATCTGCCGGAATAGCCTCCGGCGCGGCGACAATGAGGTTTTGGGCAGCTTTCCTCAGCTGCCCAGCCTTCCCCTTCTTGGCGTTCTCCTGGTCCCTTTTCAATTTAAAACAGTCCGGCTTTTTATGGCCGGGCTTGTGACAGTAATGGCAGATAATATCCGCCGAAGCGGAACTGCCGGAATTGGGCGATGGTTGCGCCTTTGGGGGACGCGAACCAGAGGCCCGGTTGATAGGGGCCACCTTGTTAAGGGTGGCGGAGGGACCGGAGAGACGTGATTCCTCATTGATGAACCTATTGATCAGGTCTTGAGGAAGTAGGTTGGCAGGGGGGCCTGCGGCCAGTATGGTGCCGGCGATAGTGGAGTAAGATGGGGGGAGGGCGTCTAGCAGAATGAACGACATCTGCATATCAGAGACAGCCATCCCGTTCTCTTGAAGGGTGTTCCTGAGGTCCAACATCTTTTGTAGCTGAGGGAGGAAGGGTCGTCCTTCCTCCAGCTTGGTGTTGACCAGTCCCACCCATAGATTGAAAGTAGCCATAGAGCCAACGGCACCATACAAGGCCTCCAACTGCACGAACTTGTCATGGACGCTAGGGAAGAGGACTTGGGATGTGATCCCTGATAGTACCTCTGTTGTTACTGATAGATATAGGAGGCCAATGATGACCTCCTCTTGTTTTTGCCATAAGGCCAACATGGCCAGTCCTGCGTCCGTGGGTCCGGTGGGACCAGCAGCACCTGCTGGCAAGGCAGGGTGCTGGGGGATTGCACCGGGGTTGTCGTGAGTGAGATGCCTGGAGCAACCATTCATGAGCATGAGAGACGTGAACGTCTGAGCCCAGGTTTGCCAGTTAGTTCCGTCCAACTTGGCGAGCTGAACGGAAGGGGGGAAGACAAGAGTGAATTGAGCCATTTGAGATGTTTGAGTGTAAAAATCTGGTTCCGAGGAGCAGTCAGAACCAGTCCAGATCTTGATAGGAAAGGTAGTGGTCCAGCCATAAGAGCGCTATACTCCGTAACACTCAAGGTGTCACGCCCCAGGTGTGCGACTTTGGAGTACCAACTTGTAAAAAGTACTAGGTAGTGTAAACTAAACCCCTTCTCAGGACTAGCCTGTTACCACATGGACCTTGCAAGAAGGGCAAGCAGTCTTAGTGATAGCTTTAGTCAGGGTCAAGCAGAGTCACGTCTGGGGTACTTCCCGGCGAAGGGTTTCCCGGAGAACGTGTCCTAACCTTTAGGCCGTCCTCAGGGGCTACTCAGGTTCACTGGTAGCCCTGAGAGGGGCAGTGCCCTAGAGAGGAGCCAACAGCGAGTTCCAAGAGGAAAGATGAGGATCAACTCCAACATCATTTCCAATTGCCGTCTGTGGAGTCTCTAGACCAGACCAATAAGGGTCTTAGCACTGATGTATAGTACTTTTACTTATAGTAGCGACCCCTAGTTGTATCAGAGGGAAGGACTTCTGGGTTTGACTATTAACCAGGCCTTCACACCCCTTAAAGAGACCCAGGTATTAACCGAGTATCTCCCAACCATTAAGGTGGCCTATAGCCGCAAGGGTCTTCCCCTATTGGCCTATTAAATCCGGACGAAAACCGGGAGGCAGAAAATAAGTAGTGAGGAAGAGCGCACAGGGGAACTTAAGGTCGCGTCTGCTGACTTAACAGCTCCCTAGCGCCTTTCGCGAGAACCTTCATAAGAAGGCTAGCCAGTATTGGCACGACATTCAAATAATGCCGGTGGACAAGAAAGGAATGTGTCGAGGGAAAGAGGATAGAGGATGCTCACTGTTTGGGAGATAGGCAAAGAGGTTGCAGATGGCGAGTGAGCAAAGTGACACGAGGTAGATCTGGAACACGACTGTTAGTATGAGCGTCCAGGGCCCATAACCTGTTGAGCTGGCAGCACTAACAGCGAGATAATAGCAAGAGCGGCTAAGACAAACAAGTAAACTTCAGAGGTGAAGAAAACTCTGTATAGCAGCGCTACACACCTAAGACAAACAAGTAAACTTCAGAGGTGAAGAAAACTCTGAAGTGTGAGGGCGAAAACAGCAGACCTTATATACAGGACGCTTAGCTAATAATGGTCTGTGCGCACTGGTGACTCAAACAAAATGCACCTGGTCTGTGCG
Organism: Lactarius vividus; assembly: GCA_021527035.1. NCBI lineage: Eukaryota > Fungi > Basidiomycota > Agaricomycetes > Russulales > Russulaceae > Lactarius > Lactarius vividus. The sequence continues at coordinate 154,050 of JAKELG010000098.1, read as the reverse complement.
CCAGAGGGAGAAATGCCATTGGAGGGCAGAGAACAATAAAACCGCCTAATGCGGATGTGATCGGTATCTTAACAATAAGAACAAGGAGAACCTTATAAGGAACTACAAAATAAAGATAAACAATAACCGGTCCGTACAAGTCCGGAAGTCCATAATCTAACCATAAGGGCCAGATACCGTATAAGGAAGGGAATGACTCAATCATATCCCACGAGACATGTGACTTGAATCAGTCACGTCTCAACAGATGCTCCACTGTCCATCATCCATCTTGACTCTATATGCGCGGTTTTATCACGCATCATGTAAAGGGAAACCTGAGGTGCTTCATGCACCTCCTCTATTTTGCCAGAGCCGTTGACTATAGTAAACAGTCGGCTCTTCGGTATCGGTATAGTAGAATTTAATCTATCTGCCGGAATAGCCTCCGGCGCGGCGACAATGAGGTTTTGGGCAGCTTTCCTCAGCTGCCCAGCCTTCCCCTTCTTTGCGTTCTCCTGGTCCCTTTTCAATTTAAAACAGTCCGGCTTTTTATGGCCGGGCTTGTGACAGTAATGGCAGATTATATCCGCCGAAGCGGAACTGCCGGGATTGGGCGATGATTGCGCCTTTGGGGGGCGCGAACCAGAGGCCCGGTTGATGGGGGCCACCTTGTTAAGGGTGGCGGAGGGACCGGAGAGTCGAGATTCCTCATTTATGAACCTATTGATCAGGTCTTGAGGCTGTAAGTTTGCAGGGGGGCCTGCGGCCAGTATGGTGCCGGCAATGGTAGAGTAGGAAGGGGGGAGGGCGTCTAGAAGTATAAAAGACATTTGCATGTCTGAGACGGCCATCCCATTTTCCTGAAGAGTATTCTTCAGGTCCAACATCTTTTGAAGCTGGGGGAGGAAGGGACGGCCTTCCTCCAGCTTGGTGTTAACCAAGCCAACCCATAGATTGAAAGTGGCCATAGAGCCGACGGCACCATATAGGGCTTCTAACTGCACGAACTTGTCATGGACGCTGGGGAAGAGGACTTGGGATGTGATCCCTGATAGTACCTCTGTTGTTACTGATAGATATAAGAGGCCAATGATGACCTCCTCTTGTTTTTGCCACATGGCCAGCATGGCCAGGCCAGCGTCCGTAGGTCCGGTGGGACCAGCAGCACCTGCTGGTAAAGCAGGGTGCTGAGGGATAGCACCGGGGTTGTCGTGAGTGAGATGCCTGGAACAACCATTCATGAGCATGAGGGACGTGAATGTCTGTGCCCAGGTTTGCCAGTTAGTTCCATCCAACTTGGCGAGCTGAACGGAGGGGGGGAAGACAAGAGTAAATTGAGCCATTTGAGATGTTTGAGTGTTAAAATCTGGTTCCGAGGAGCAGTCAGAACCAGTCCAGATCTTGGTAGGAAAGGTAGCGGTCCAGCCATAAGAGCGCTATACTCCGTAACACTCAAGGTGTCACGCCCCAGGTGTGCGACTTTGGAGTACCAACTTGTAAAAAGTACTAGGTAGTATAAACTAAACCCCTTCTCAGGACTAGCCTGTTACCACGTGGACCTTGCAAGAAGGGCAAGCAGTCTTAGTGATAGCTTTAGTCAGGGTCAAGCAGAGTCACGTCTGGGGTACTTCCCGGCGAAGGGTTTCCCGGAGAGCGTGTCCTAACCTTTAGGCCGTCCTCAGGGGCTACTCAGGTTCACTGGTAGCCCTGAGAGGGGCAGTGCCCTAGAGAGGAGCCAACAGCGAGTTCCAAGAGGAAAGATGAGGATCAACTCCAACATCATTTCCAATTGCCGTCTGTGGAGTCTCTAGACCAGACCATTAAGGGTCTTAGCACTGATGTATAGTACTTTTACTTATGGTAGCGACCCCTAGTTGTGTCTGAGGGAAGGACTTCTGGGTTTGACTATTAACCAGGCCTTCACACCCCATAAAGAGACCCAGGTATTAACCGAGTATCTCCCAACCATTAAGGTGGCCTATAGCCGCAAGGGTCTTCCCCTATTGGCCTAATAAATCCGGACGAAAACCGGGAGGTAGAAAATAAGTAGTGAGGAAGAGCGCACAGGGGAACTTAAGAACGCGTCTGCTGACTTAACAGCTCCCTAGCGTCTTTCGCGAGAACCTTCATAAGAAGGCTAGCCAATATTGGCACGACATTCAAATAATGCCGGTGGACAAGAAAGGAATGTGCCGAAGGAAAGAGGATAGAGGATGCTCACTGAGTGGGAGAGATAGTGTGAAAGGTGCGAGTGCAGAGTGAGCAAATGGCACGAGGTAGATCTGTAACACAGCTGTTAGTATGAGCGTCCAGGGCCCATAACCTGTTGAGCTGGCAGCACTAACAGCGAGAAGAGCAAAAGCAAGGCTAAGAGACAAAAGTATACTTCAGAGGATGAAGAAACTCTATAGCAGCGCTACACACCTAAGAGACAAAAGTATCTACTACAATGTCAGCGTAAGGTAGAGAGGCTTAGTAGTAAAGGGAACTTACACTTCAGAGGATGAAGAAACTCTGAAGTGTGAGGGCGAAAACAGCAAGCCTTATATACAGGCTGCTTAGCTAAGAATGGTCTGTGCGCACTGGTGACTCAAACAAAATGCACCTGGTCTGTGCGCCAGAGGGAGAAATGCCATTGGAGGGCAGAGAACAATAAAACCGCCTAATGCGGATGTGATCGGTATCTTAACAATAAGAACAAGGAGAACCTAATAAGGAACTACAAAATAAAGATAAACAATAACCGGTCCGTATTAGTCTGGAAGTCCATAATCTAACCATAAGGGTCAGATACCGTAAAAGGAAGGGAATGACACAATCATATCCCACGAGACATCACACTTCAATTTGGTGACGTCTCAACACCTTCCCTCTGACACAACTAGGGGTCGCTACTATAAGTAAAAGTACTATACATCAGTGCTAAGACCCTTATTGGTCTGGTCTAGAGACTCCACAGACGGCAATTGGAGATGATGTTGGAGTTGATCCTCATCTCTCCTCTTGGAACTCGCTGTTGGCTCCTCTCTAGGGCACTGCCCCTCTTAGGGCTACCAGTGAACCTGAGTAGCCCCTGAGGACGGCCTAAAGGTTAGGACACGCTCTCCGGGAAACCCTTCGCCGGGAAGTACCCCAGACGTGACTCTGCTTGACCCTGACTAAAGCTATCACTAAGACTGCTTGCCCTTATCGCAAGGTCCACGTGGTAACAGGCTAGTCCTAAGAAGGGGTTTAGTTTACACTACCTAGTACTTTTTACAAGTTGGTACTCCAAAGTCGCACACCCAGGGCGTGACACCTTGAGTGTTACGGAGTATAGCGCTCTTATGGCTGGACCGCTACCTTTCCTACCAAGATCTGGACTGGTTCTGACTGCTCCTCGGAACCAGATTTACACTTCAAAACATCTCAAATGGCTCACTTCACACTTACCTTCCCCCCTTCCGTCCAACTCGCCAAGTTAGATGGCACTAACTGGCAATCCTGGGCACAGACTTTTACGTCTCTTATGCTCATGAACGGTTGCTCAAGGCATCTCACTCACGACAACCCCGGTGCCATTCCCCAGCACCCTGCCCTGCCAGCAGGTGCTGCTGGTCCCACCGGACCGACGGACGCAGGATTGGCTATGATAGCCATGTGGCAGAAACAAGAGGAGGTCATTATTGGCCTCCTATATCTATCTGTCACCACAGAGGTACTTTCAGGGATAACCTCCCAAGTCCTCTTTCCCTCCGTCCATGACAAGTTCGAGCAGTTGGAAGCCTTATATGGTGCGGTTGGCTCTATGGCCACCTTTAATTTGTGGGTTGGCTTGGTCAATACCAAGCTGCAGGAAGGACAACCCTTCCTCCCTCAACTCCAGAAAATGTTGGATTTGAGGAATACCCTTCAGGAGAATGGGATGGCGGTCTCGGACATGCAAATGTCCTTCATACTTTTAGACGCGCTCCCCCCCTCCTACTCTACCATCGCCGGCACCATACTGGCAACTGGCCCCCCTGCCAACCTACTTCCTCAGGACCTGATCAATAGGTTCATCAATGAGGAATCACGTCTCTCCGGTCCCTCCGCCACCCTTAACAAGGTGGCCCCTATCAACCGGGCCTCTGGTTCGCGCCCCCCAAAGGCGCAATCATCGCCCAATCAAGGCAGTTCCGCTTCGGCGGATATTATCTGCCATTACTGTCACAAGCCCGGCCATAAAAAGCCGGACTGTTTTAAATTAAAAAGGGACCAGGAGAACGCAAAGAAGGGGAAGGCTGGGCAGCAAAGGAAGGCCGCCCAAAATCTCATTGTCGCCGCGCCGGAGGCTATTCCGGCAGATAGATTAAATTCTACAGTACCAGTACAAAAGAGCCGCCTATTTACTATAGTAAACGGCTCTGGCAAAATAGAGGAGGTGCATGAAGCACCTCAAGTTTCCCTTTACATGATGCGTGATAAAACCGCGCACATAGAGTCAAGATGGATGATGGACAGTGGAGCGTCAACACATTTTACACCATACATTGAAGACTACGATACCTACACACCTCACGAAGGTATCGAAGTTCTGCTAGGAGATAGCTCTCTATTGAAGAGTGTTGGAACGGGTACTATAACAATCCGAACCAACAGAGGCTACGACCTCAAAATCTCCAATGTGTTGCACCTCCCAAACACGCATTCACGAATCCTCTCCACAAGTGCCCTAACAGACAAGGGCGCCTTAGTTTCCTTTGACTCTACATCATTTGCAATTCGCTACAAAGGGGAAACCATAGCGGAAGGACACAAGGCTGCCAATTTATATTGGCTTGACAGTCATAAGTTAAATACTGTCAAAGCACCTGCATCTGCCAGCCTTGACGTCTGGCACAAGCGCATGGGACATATGTCCAAAGAAGCGCTGAAGACACATGCTCCTGAGGCTGTAAAGGGCCTCATCATAAACAATGCACCAGAGGAGGCGGGACCATGCCACGGCTGTGAGCTTGGCAAATCCACTCGCCTTCCTTTCCCTACTTCCATGAAGCGTGCCGAGGATCACCTCGAGATCGTTCACAGTGACCTAGTTGGACCCCTTCAAAATAATTCTATTCAGGGGAACAAGTACTTCGCCACCTTCATAGATGACTTCTCAAAAGCAGCAGTTGTCATCTTTATGAAGTCAAAAGATCAGTTTAAGGACGCCTTCCTACACTATAAGGCGTGGGCTGAAAAACAACTCAACAAGCCCATTAAATCCTTACATTCTGATCGAGGTGGCGAGTATGTCAATCACGATCTGAAGCACATACTTCTGGAAGCGGGCATTGAGCACCGTCTTACCATGCCATATTCTCCACAACAGAATGGGAGAGCCGAGCGTTTTAACCGTACGGTTATGGAAAAAGGCACCAGCATGCTTCATCATGCGGGCCTTAGCCTTGGCTTCTGGGAACAAGCAGTTGAGACTGCTGTGCACATCTATAATCGCACTCCCACTCGTTCTAATAAGTGGAAAACTCCGCTGGAGCTCTGGAACGGTACGGTTCCAGATGTCTCTTACTTTAGAGTATTTGGCTGCAAAGCCTACTATCACGTACCAGAACACAACCGGCAAAAATTAGATCCTAAAGCAAAGGAAGCCGTGTTTGTGGGCTATGAAGCCCTCTCTAAGGGCTACAAACTATGGGACAGACATAGCCGACGCTTCGTCTCTTCTCGAGATGTTACGTTTGACGAGAGCGTTTTTCCGTCCCGCGGTGACCTGATCCCTCACCAGTACACTACACCAGTGCCGGAACAGGAGGTCGTTGACTCCACCGGCGGAAACATTTACATTAGAGTGCTTGATCAGCCTCTACCAGCTGTTGCCACAGCACCTCAGGCTCCGCCAGTCATTGTGGCCCCGCCTACTACACAGGTGCCGGAGGAAGCCCCTCCGCAAGAACAACAGCCTAGCACCCCACCCAGCACCCACCATGATCCAGTAGATCAGACAATATATCAGACCCCACCCTCTGCGCCCCCTACGACTACCCCTCCTCGTCCTTCGCGCTCTAGGCGCAACTGGCCACCTATGGTGACCCAGCCGATACCTGCCCCTAACTTCAATAGGGATATCAGTCCTCCTGCCGAGACTCCTAGGAGTCCCAGGGCTGAGCAGGTGTCTTCGCCTTCTCGCCCTAGGCGGAGCACAAGGACGAGGCGTCAGAATCCTCGCTATTACAATGAGGACAATGACGAGTTCGTACAAGGAAGCAGTAGGCTTACAATGATGGACTTGCTGAATACAGCAGAGGCCCCTGGCTATAGGGATCCTCAGACCTTCAGGCAAGCCATGGAGTCTGAATACGCTGACCAGTGGCAAGAGGCATGCCAGTATGAACTGGACGCCTTGGATAAGCTGCAGGTCTGGCGGCTGGAACCCCTTCCTGCTGGAAGGAAGGTGGTAAAGTGCAAGTGGGTCTTTAAGAAGAAAGCTGATGGACGCTTTCGTGCTAGGCTAGTGGCAAAAGGGTTCACCCAACTAGAGGGGGTGGACTTTGACGAAACCTTCAGTCCAGTCGCCCGATTTGAGTCCTTAAGACTACTATTGGCGTTAGCCACTCTGGAGGATTGGGAGATCCACCAGATGGACGTCAAATCGGCGTTCCTTCATGGAGAACTGGACGAGGAAATCTATATGGAGCAGCCTGTAGGTTTCGTCACAGCTGGCCAAGAACACTTGGTGTGCCGGCTTCAGAAAGCCCTTTACGGTCTGAAGCAGGCTTCCCGCGCATGGAATCTACAGTTCCATGGAGTTCTTAGTGAACTCGGCTTTACGCGGACGTACTCTGATGCAGGAGTATATGTGTATCATCTCCAAGAGGGGGGTGATGTACTTTTCGTCATCTTATATGTAGATGATATCACTATACTGGGCAACTCATTAGATAAGATCAATGATCTGAAGGCATCTCTATCAAGCCGATATGAGATGACCGATCTGGGAGAAATTGAGTCATATCTCGGTGTTAACATCACCAGAGATCGTGCTAACCGCACTATGACCATCAACCAGTCAGATTACATCTCCGATGTAGTTGAAAGGTTTGGAATGAGGGATTCCAACCCAGTATATACCCCTCTTCCCTCTGGCGCGGAGGCTCACTTGATCAAATATGAAGATCAAGCCTCTACTTCTGATATTAAGAAGTATCAACAGATAATCGGGTCTCTGCTATATGCGCAGATTGGAAGCAGACCTGACATCTCCTTCGCTGTTGCGCGCCTCAGCCAATTCGCTTCCAATCCCTCTCAGCAGCATTTCCGCTTAGCCAAATACGTGTTAGCATACCTTAATACCACAAAGGACTACGCGTTGCGCTACACTGGAGGGAATGGTGGAGAAGGCCTTCATGGCTACTGCGACTCTTCCTGGGGTGACCAGGAAGATCGCCACTCCACCACAGGCTATGTCTACCTACTTGCGAATGGTGCCATCTCATGGTGCACCAGAAAGCAAAAGACTGTAGCACAGTCCACCACAGAAGCTGAGTACATGAGCCTCGCTGAGGCTGCGAACCAAGCTCAGTGGTATAGGACTTTCCTAGAGGAACTGGGGTACGAGGTCTCCTCCCCCATACCTCTTCACTGTGACAACAAGGGCGCTGTAGACTTAGCCCTGAACCCTGTCACTGGCAGACGGTCCAAACACATCCCCATCAAACACCACGCTGTTAGGGAGTATGTAGAAAACAAGGTGATACACCTGATACGTACTCCAACGAAGGACATGGTAGCAGACGGACTTACTAAGTCTCTACCAAGGGAAACCTTCGAGAAGCTGGTTAATGATGTTGGGTTGGTGTAGATTTGGAGAGAATAGATCGTGGAACAGGATCCACATCTATCAGAAATTCGGGTTGATGGACCTTTTACAAGGTTGCCGATGAAGTGTCAAGGCAGAATAATGTCGCGGACGGACTCATGGGACTCAGAATACGATACAAGAATTGACGAGAACGCTTACTATACGGTTATGACTACGATAGTAAGTAGAAATTAGTCATGGACTCTAGGATCAGTCAGCGTCGTACTAGCATGTGATTACTAGTATGACTCATTACTAGGATAGCGATAGTAGGGTTCGAGCTATTATTGCTAGTAGTAGTTATATTTGCGAGGAGCTTTAAAGCTACCTCCTCAATATGTATAAATAGTGGGCTGTGAAGACCAAGATACGCCATCTTGGTCTTCTTCTCAATACCACTACATTCCCTTTCTTCCACTTAGGCTTTCACGCCTTCTTGCCTCTAAGGGGAAGTCCCTATCATAAGTCTTGACCTTCGAGTCTAAGACTCTGGCCCTTTCGACACGACAAGTCGGAGTTGCCTTGGTATTACTAGGACGTGCACTTTGGGTCGCCTTAGTAGTATTCTACGGGATCATCGAAACGCTAAGCACGTGTCAATCACCGGCTAAGTCGTGAACGCCCTTGTATGAGCTCAAGTCGAGCTAAACGCAGTGGTAGCGTTACATTAAGACCAAGATAGCCAACCGTGGCGTTCACAACAAGAGACCAGTGGAGAAACTTTCGACCCTACAACCTTGAAACAAGAGGAGAACGATCAGTACCGCGACGATTTCTAGGCGCAGCTAGGTGGAGAGAATACCGAGGAGACACCGGCTATTTTGTAGACTTCCCCGGGGAAGCAATCAGATACCGTCCAGTTGAGTTCAATTACTCAAACTTTTGTTGGACAGAAGTTACGTGGAACCCGATAGACAATCGGTGGGATGTTGTTAGACCAGCTGGAAGACACTACCGCTGCGATATCGACTCAAGGGAGCTCCACGGAGACGACTGGGGATCACTAGACGGAGACAGCAGCAGCAGCGACGAAGAAAACGAAGGGGAACGACCCAGAGAGCAAGCCCCGTCGGAATCGAGCCACGAGGAACACGTAGAAGAACACACCGCAACAGAAAGTGAAGCACGACCAGGGACAGGAGACGACTCGAGCTTACTAGCCCACATAGCTGAGTCCCTACATATCACAGTTCCAGAAGAGATTCATATCCGAAGCCCCATGGCCACAGTAACCGAAACACAAGCCATGGAAGAAGTACAACGCATAAGGGAAGAAGCAGAAGCCATCCTCAACCCCATCAATCCGAACACCGGACACCGAATGACCACAGACGACGTGGCCCTCTTTCGAGCAATAGGACCGGATCATCCGGATCCACCAGAAGGACCCCCACCTCCACCAGGAGGACTTCCAGGAGGACTCCCCGGACAAGGGCCGATGGGAGGAGGATTCCCGGGAGGCGAACGACCACCAGGAGGGGGAGGACCACCAGCAGGAGGACCACCAGTAGGAGGGGCACCAATGGGAGGACCTCCGGGTGGAGGACATGGATCAGACAGACTGTCAGGTGAACCCCCAACAGTTTTTGACGGAGACCGCACTAAATACGAGGCCTTCCTTACGCAATGGCACGTATACTGGGGCATGAATCTGGATGCCCCGATCATGCAAAACGAATATCGACGATCCCTTCTCTTTCTGGGATACGTCAAGGGAGTCAATGTCAGCGAATGGACACTGTCCATCCTGGAATGGCTAAATCGAGAAGTAAGACGAGGGGTGAGCCAATACTCCCAGACCCTGTGGAACCATGTAGCGGCAGAATTCGCCAAACGATTCTCAAACATCCTCGAAGAGGAACAGGCCCAAGCAGAGTTACAAAAAGGAATCAAGATGGTGGGGGAAGATATTGACGCGTACGTGGTTAAATTCGAGCAACTCGCCAGAAAGGCTCACTACAATCTAAACGATCGACAAACTATCGATCGGTTCACCGCGGGGCTACCACGAGCCCTGTTCATGAAGGTATACGAACTAGACGAACCGCATACATTCGAAGACTGGAAGAGGTGCGCACTACGAAGACAGAAGCAGTACATACATATGAAGGCACGCCTCGACAATTTTAAAACCAAGACGCCTCCATCATCGGCACAACCCCGCTGGAGACCGCAACCTCCCAACTGGGGCCCACCACGAGGACCACCACCTCCCAGATTCGACCCAAATGCGATGGATACGTCTGCAGACAGGACGTGCGCAAGAGTAGCTGAAGTAGGGGACGCAAACAGACCCTTCATCCCTAGACCGCAACGAGGGGGATACGGGAGAGGCGGAGGCCCGCCACCTCGAGATATGAGGACAGTCGTCTGCTACAACTGTAACCAGACCGGACACTTCTCACGCAATTGCCAACAGCCACGCCGTCGAGCAACCACCAGTCGAATGGCGGATACGGACTACTACACGCAAGAAGAACCTCCCGCGCAAGTCAGAGTAACAAGCTCTGCACCACCGCAACAAAGGGCCAAAGACTGGCTAGCAGGAGTAGCCGGAGAATCGGACGATGTAAAAGACCTCATCCTCCAAGAAATGTGGGGGAAGGAGGGTTTTCAGAACGCCTGAACCCATCGGCCTGGGTGAGGGCAGTTAATTGTAATTCTGTAATCATGACTCGCTATCGGTCTCTTAGAATTCCAGTCTCGATTCATACGAATTACGCAATGGCCGACATCAGAACTTTAGTGGACTCCGGAGCCACGGACAACTTCATACGACCCTCTTTCGCAAAAAGGATGGGTCTAGGACTACAGCAGCTAGAACACCCCAGGAAAATATGGAACATTGATAATACGGAAAATAAAGCAGGCAGTATCACCCACTTTATCGATCTAGACGTACAAACTAACCAACGACGACAAAAGATGCGCTTCCTGGTCACGGACCTAGGAAACGAAGACCTCGTACTCGGTTATCCTTGGCTGGCAACCTATGAACCTACGATAAACTGGAGATACGCTACTATACACGAGAAGATGCTCCCTGTCGTCATCCGATCAATCAACCCCAACAAGGAAGACCACGTTATCGGAAGTATCCTCTCCGAAGAAGAAAAAAGGGAAGCGGTGACAGAACTGGAAGAAGAAAGCCACTTACGAACCACAGCCACGGAACTGGCTATCGAAGCTAAGCAGTTCCATGACAAAGTAGAACTACCACCGGCTTACCAACAGTTCGCGAAGATTTTCAGCGAAGAGGCGTCCAATCGGTTCCCCCCATCCCGACCATGGGATCACGCAATTGAGTTCAAGGAAGGTACCCCGCCGGCAATCGACTGCAAAGTCTACCCCATGACGCAGGAAGAAGACGGCAAACTCAAGGAATTCCTAGACGAACAACTAAAGAAGGGATACATTCGCCCGTCCAAATCTCCGTACGCCTCATCCTTCTTCTTCATTAAAAAGAAGGACGGGAAACTGCGGCCAGTACAAGACTACAGGAGGATCAACGCCGTCACCATCCGCAACCAATATCCCCTACCTCTCATCTCGGATCTCATCACAGACCTCAGCCAAGCACACACGTACACCAAACTAGACGTCAGGTGGGGATACAACAATGTGCGCATCAAAGAGGGAGACGAGCATAAGGCAGCATTCAAAACACGGTACGGACTCTTCGAACCAACGGTCATGTACTTCGGACTTACCAACTCTCCGGCGACCTTCCAAACAATGATGAACACGATATACCGAGACACCATCGCGAAGCATGAAGCGAAGGGAACAATTATACGCATCTACATGGACGACATCGGTATTGCAACTAGGGACCCCGCAGGGCAGAAAGAACATGAAGAAGCAGTCCGCGACGTACTGCAAGTAGCTATGGAACACGACCTCTACTTCAAGCTCGAGAAGTGCCTCTTCAATAAACCGCGAATGGATTACCTGGGGGTAATCCTTGAAAAGGGGGTAACACGCATGGACCCGGTAAAAATTTCCGGTATCAAGGATTGGCCCACACCTACCAAGGTCCGTGACGTCCGCTCATTCCTGGGCTTCTGCAATTTTTACCGACTCTTCATTCGCGGCTTCGCTACACACGCCAAACCACTCAACAAACTCACGAGAAAGGACACGGAGTGGAGATGGACGGACGAAGAAGACAAAGCGTTCCAAAAACTCAAAGCCCTAGTCACGGAAGAACCAGTCCTCGCTCACCCAAAACTAGACGCCCCATTCGAACTTGAAGTGGACGCATCGGGATTCGCTACCGGCGCAGTACTACTCCAGAAAAAGGAAGACGGAAAGCGGCACCCCATAGGCTACTACTCAGCTACACTCAACGAAGCGGAACGAAACTACGATATCTACGACCTGGAACTTCTCGCAATCGTCAAAGCCCTCAGACACTGGAGACCACTACTGGCAGGATCGCCACACAAGATCAAAATCTACTCCGATCACATGAATCTCCAGTACTGGAAACTACCACAGAAGATAAGCAGGAGAGTCGCTAGGGAAGTACTCGAGCTCATGGAGTACAACTTCGAAATTCATCACATCCCAGGAAAGAAGAACGGTCGTGCGGACGCACTATCCCGACGACCCGACTACGACCAAGGCGAACGGGATAACGAGGACGTAGTGGTATTACCAGAGGACGTATTCGCAAGGACAACGTCGGTGCAGGCAATCGACGACCCACCACAGACGGAAATCACCTTAAGATACTGGGTAGACCCCCAACAACTGAAATTCGTAAACGGAGCATGGTACAGACAAGGGAAGTACGTCATTACGGGATCGATGGACGAAAAGCGAAAACTGATCGCGGCGCATCACGACCCCCCGGTGCACGGACACCCCGGAATCGCACGAACCACAAGACTAGTGGAACGAAGATACTGGTGGCCAGAACTGAAACTTGACGTCCGCAGCTATGTACAGGGATGCGCCGAATGCCAGCGCCATAAGGTCAACACACGTCCCACAAAAGCCCCACTCGTACCCATTATGCCAAAGGAAGACGCCCTCCCGTTTGAAACTATTGCTCTTGACTTCATCACCAAGCTTCCGATATCACAGGGGTATGACTCCATCTTAACCGTAACCGACCACGACTGCAGCAAAGCTTCGATCTTCATCCCCTGCAACGAGGAGATCACCGCGGAAGAGACAGCCGGACTCTACGCCGCCCACGTGTTCAAACGATTCAGACTACCGTCAAAGATCATCAGCGACCGTGACCCCCGATTTGCCTCCAAATTCACGCGCGAACTATGCCGAATATTAGGGATACAACAGAACATTTCCACGGCTTACCACCCCAGAACGGATGGACAATCAGAACGAACCAATCAATGGTTGGAACAATATCTCCGCTTCTGGGCAAACGAGCGTCAAGATAACTGGACGGCCTTTCTTCCCATAGCAGAATTCGCGCACAACAACTGGCCCCACGAGGCAACAAGGAAGTCTCCGTTCTCTCTCCTCATGGGTTACGATCCACGCGCTGATTGGCTCGATAAGCCATCCCCCATCCCACAGGTCACCACGAGATTGGAACAATTCCGGGAAGCCCGAAAAGAAGCCCAAGACCTTATCAAAAAGGCACAATCGATGTGGGTAAAACACAGGGACACGCCCAAACTCCATGTCGGAGACTATGTGTGGCTAGAAGGACGTCACTTAAGGACTAACCAACCAACACCCAAGCTGGCGGCAAGGCGGCATGGACCCTTCAAAATCACACGGGTCTTATCGCCCGTAAACTATCAACTGGAGCTTCCCACACAATGGAGTATACACCCCGTGTTTCACATCGATCTTCTCACACCTTATCGAGAGACGCTCATGCACGGAGAAAATTTCCCGCGCCCGCCACCGGACCTGGTAGAAGGAGAAGAGGAATACGAGGTCGAGAAGGTCCTAGACCACCGGCACTTCGGCAGGAAGAAACGCCTGCAATATCTGATCAAATGGAAGGGGTACCCCGACTCGGACAATCAGTGGGTCGACAAGGATGACGTATTCGCCGATGAAGCTATAGCTGAGTACCAATCATTGAATCCCCGACTCGCGAGTAGCTTAAAGACAGGCCGAACAAACGAACGACCCTCATCCCCCTTCCACTCGTATCACACTGGCCTCCTCATCTCTTCCCTATTCAACACAATGTCCGTTCCCTCTTCCGCCAAGGCCATCGCTCGCGTTGCCCGAAACGCGGGACCTCTCACCTATCAAGAGGTCGTCGAGGCCCTCCAGTCCACGATCCCCGCCTCCTACAACAGCGACACCAACAACCCCGCCACCTGGTGGATCCTCTCCCAGGACGGCCAGCGCATCAACGAGGTGCCCTTCACGACGGCCGAAGTTGATCGGCTTCGCCAAGCTCTCCCAGAGCTTGAGCGTTCCCCATCTCGACCTATCCCAGTACGAGTCGAGCATCGAACCCAGGAAGAAGCCCAAGACGCAGCCGACGGTCGATTGGGAGCGGTGGCAAGAGCAGAAGTGGAGGGAGACGGCGGAGAACTGGCAGCGGGAGCAGTTGCGGAAGGCGGCGGAGAGGCGTCGGGAGGCTCTACGACGGAGACGCGAGTGGATGAGGGCGAAGAAGGAGCGCGAAGAAGCGAGGAGACTATCCTCGACCAAGTCCGAGGAAGCTTAGCGGACCATTATCCAGCTGAGCATCCTCTCATTTCCACGGCCACCGATACTGACGACCCGCGCGAAACCCCGTACGCGTGCGATACCAATGGCCGCCCTCTCTACCGCGGTGGCGTGCGTGCCGACGCACCCCCGCCATTCCCACTCTTCCGACTTCGCCACGCCGAACTCGGCCCACCTCCCCACGGTTACAAGTACAACCGCGGGGAGGATTACATCCACTTCCCTATCACCGACGGCCAGGGAGTGACGCGCCAGGCCGCATACGTACAGGTCATCATGGGGGCCGACCCCCTCGTGCTAGGCCTCGTCCCCGACAGCGAGAAGGTGTACTCGCAGCCCCTTTACACCGAACCCCACGTCAAGGCCACGGGGAAGGAGGTCTACCCCCAAGAGGATATGGCCCTATTCGCAGGCGGTTATCACGACCGCCCTCGCCTCGACCGCGCCGTCGGCGAGCTTCACGACGCGAGCCTTCGGGCGGAGGTGCACCGCTACCGAGCCTACGCATACGAGGCTGAGAGGATGGAGCAACGGCTTCATCAGCTCGCCGCCGCACTCGGAGGAATCAAGGGTGAGATGGCTCGCAGTAAGTTCCGCCTCGAGATGGCTAACACGTTAGAGAGGATCGAAGAGGTACAGGCGGGATGGATGTCGGGGCTGCACCTTCGCCGGCGTCGTGGGCGCCGCGGCTGAAAAGGGGGTGATGTCGCGGACGGACTCATGGGACTCAGAATACGATACGAGAATTGACGAGAACGCTTACTATACGGTTATGACTACGATAGTAAGTAGAAATTAGTCATGGACTCTAGGATCAGTCAGCGTCGTACTAGCATGTGATTACTAGTATGACTCATTACTAGGATAGCGATAGTAGGGTTCGAGCTATTATTGCTAGTAGTAGTTATATTTGCGAGGAGCTTTAAAGCTACCTCCTCAATATGTATAAATAGTGGGCTGTGAAGACCAAGATACGCCATCTTGGTCTTCTTCTCAATACCACTACATTCCCTTTCTTCCACTTAGGCTTTCACGCCTTCTTGCCTCTAAGGGGAAGTCCCTATCATAAGTCTTGACCTTCGAGTCTAAGACTCTGGCCCTTTCGACACGACAAGTCGGAGTTGCCTTGGTATTACTAGGACGTGCACTTTGGGTCGCCTTAGTAGTATTCTACGGGATCATCGAAACGCTAAGCACGTGTCAATCACCGGCTAAGTCGTGAACGCCCTTGTACGAGCTCAAGTCAAGCTAAACGCAGTGGTAGCGTTACAATAAGATCCGCTCTTATCTCTGCAGAAGAGAGTCCTTTCTCTCTGTCTTATATGGAGTTTCACACCGCACTTCAAAAAGTTGTCCTTTATGACACTATGAAGTCAGGTGTTCTAGGGAATTCAATCCCGAACTCCTGTAGACTCTTGCACAGTTCTTATGTTGAGAACTTGCAAAGCATTTTCAACTTTGTTGAAACTTGACACACGCTCTCATCACCATCTACCACCTATTCTTATCTCCAGAATGGACTGCCTCGATCATGGAGGGATGTTGAGACGTGACTGATTCAAGTCACATGTCTCGTGGGATATGATTGAGTCATTCCCTTCCTTACACGGTATCTGACCCTTATGGTTAGATTATGGACTTCCGGACTTGTACGGACCGGTTATTGTTTATCTTTATTTGTAGTTCCTTATTAGGTTCTCCTTGTTCTTATTGTTAAGATACCGATCACATCCGCATTAGGCGGTTTTATTGTTCTCTGCCCTCCAATGGCATTTCTCCCTCTGGCGCACAGACCAGGTGTATTTCGTTTGAGTCACCAGTGCGCACGGACCATTCTTAGCTAAGCAGCCTGTATATAAGGCTTGCTGTTTTCGCCTTCACACTTCAGAGTTACTTCTACCTCTGAAGTGTAAGTGCCCCTTTGTACTCTAAGCCTCACTACCTTACTGACGCTACTATAGTGCTTTTGTCTCTTAGGTGTGTAGTGCTGCTAATAGAGTTACTTCTACCTCTGAAGTTGCTTTTGTCTCTTAGCTTCTCGCTATACTTGTCTCGCTGTTAGTGCTGCCCGCTCAACATTACCGTAGTAAACGGTTAGTATCTGACACTGACAGCGATTGACTAATCGCAGACTTCTCACGCGCCAGCGAGAATGGACCGCTGTACCGCAACTCAACTTCAACCTCCGAAATCTCTACTTTTAAATATCGTTTTGTGTCTTTTATATTATGTAACTTACTGTAGTAAATAACGCGTAAACAACGCGTGTGTGAGGGGGGGGATTGGAACGCGAGGGAGGGGGGACACATCCTCCTCCCAATTTGACATGCCCGCCACTTTGAAATCCCCGTCTGTCCCTCTATTACAGAAAACCTTCGCACGTTCCGGACTCCTGGATCCGACTGGCGGCTAACTGAAGACCCCGCTACGTCACACAGGTACGGGAGCAATACGCTAAGCGATGGCCCGCCTTCCTCACCAGGGACCGTCCGGAGTCTTCGGCTAGTGGAGTCGCGTCTCACGGCAGTAATTCAAAATTCATGCGCTTCCCAGAGTCCACTCCCGGATAGGGAAGACCTCCCGCCTAATCAGCGTACCTGGACCGAGACCGCCGAGCGAATGGGGGCAAAGCTACAGAAGAGAACGCATCCCACCAACAGTTCATCGCCCGGCCCCCCAGCAGGAGGCACCTCCCTCCCAACCCACCAAATGGCGTCGCAAACGTGCCAGTACCCCACTGCCACCGCCCTCTTCCGCGCCTGTGCCAGGGCCCTCAGCTCAGTTCGCGTGGTTCCCCAACGCTGCGTATTCTCAGGTCCCGTATCACGCGACATACCCAATGTACTTGCCTTATAGCCACTTCCCCCCCTCCCAACCTTACTACCCCAGCACACAGTAGATTACACACTAGAATACCGACTTGTAAAAAAACGCGTACTTGTTTGATTAGTTAATGTAATTCCTTTTTTGTGCTTTACTCAATCACCTGACTTGAACCAAAAAAGCGTTCATGTAATCAAATTTATTAGCTAACTATTTGACTTTACTTCGAAGGAAAACGAAGTGTTGAAGCGGAGACTTAATTCGTGTTTGACGGGAAAGCGGACCGGCGCGTGGGAAGTCTGCGAAAAGTACGCAACTGACACTGACAACATAATTCTATTTTTTCACGCGAATAACTGGGAAAAAGCAGTGACTAATACTTAATGATTTTACACAATCCATAATTAAAAAGTAATTCTAATTAAACCTGAAGTCCATTCGGGAATTATTACACTGCGAAAAAACTTAACGTTCAGCTTATTGAGAGCAATGGTCACTTATGATCTATTTCAGGGAAAAACATTAAGTTTTTTCACAACAATATAATCCTTGGATGGACATAATGTTTGAATAAAATAAAATACTCATTACAGATGATGAAAATTCTTTAAGTATTAGTCAACGCCTTTTCTCAGTTTGTGCACACAAAGACAGAACCATGTTGTCAGTGATGAGGAGCTCTACCCAACACTCACGTGTCCCCAATACAAGAGCCCACACGCTGCGCCATCATGTCTCTGCAACCTGTTTAGTACAGTAATGCAGTCCTGGTTTGCGCTGCAATTTGGCACTGTATAATTTAGTTACGACCGGGCGCAATTATAAACCCCTTCCCACTTTTTTTTGGATCCATATCTTGATTCTGGGATTCGTGTCCGAGACACAGACCAGTCGTAGCGTGTACCTATATTTATGAAACACGGTCGTCCGTGGCCCCGAGTCAAAGGAGACCAAGACGCGAGAAAGATGACAAAAGGGACACCGCGAAAGGAGACCGGCGTACATGCCAAACAGGCAGCTATGTGGGTTAGGCAATCAGGCGATTAGTTCGGATACATAAGAGCCGACGGATAAAGGGAGAAACAAACCCCCTCGCTTCAGGGAACTCAGTCAGGTTCAGGTGGCAACCCCGCCACACTCGTGTGCCTTAGTAGCTCCACAGGATGCATCCGCAACAGATCTTGTGCCGCGCGGGGGCCTGCACTGCACGATTGCACGCGCCACTTTACACCCCAAATCCTGTGCACCCTTTATATAGACGAGTTGAGTTGAGTGTTTAACGTTTAGCAATGACATAAGTACTATAATGCATGGTTAGTCACCTCCTGGCCGCGCCCGCAACAACAACAAAACGGAACCATATCCGTTTTTATTTTTTGCAGGGCGACATTGTCACAGTCGCACCGGACGGTGGTCACGCTGCGGATGCCAGCCGACAAACCGTGCACCGGCTCTAAGGCGGTGGTCCGGATCCCGGTTGAGAGAGCGTGCGTTTCTTCGAGGAATTTGTACAATTTCTTTGCCCCGTTCGTAATGGGGGTCACTGGAGAAGAAAAGAGTGTATTGGTAAAGGGGAAAGACAGGGAAAAACGTAGTGCTGAGTATGGGGTGGGATATGCGTGGTTGGATAAACTACGGGCAATGGAGCAGAACATGTTCCGCGGTTCTGATGGGATCTCCGTATGGACAAGAGATATTTCGAGTAGGGTCGTTGGTTTAGAAGCGTTTAAAATATGAGCCAGTGAAGGCGTGGTCCATCGCTAGTCGGAGGGCCATAGAGGAAGTGAGCCAAGTGTACTTCGGCGATTTGGTTTTCTTCCCCGTGTGGTTCTGTTTTATGTCGGTAGCTTCCGACCAGAGTGGGTCGTGCTTGTCGTGTTTAGGTGCTCGCCAAGAACTGGGCCAAGGACCCAGTCCGGGATGAGAGTGTCCGTGAGCCACTTGCCTTCCCATTGGAGGCCGACCGGATGCGGTCTAGCCCCTCAGGGAGGTTGCGCTAGCACGCCTCGGACGTGCCACCAAACCTTGATCCGCGGGGTTCCAGATTGAGGTAAAGCGAACGTTAGCATGACGATGCGTAATAGTGGAGAGCAACTACGAGAACATTAACATATGCAACTGAGCCGTCTGCTGCGGGGGTTACGAATCCCCTGAAGCGCAGAAGTGCTAGAAAAGAAAATGTAAATAAGGTCCGGAGGGGCCACCTCATCCGTATAGTACATAGCAAGTTCGCGAGTCCGAAGACTTCATTCCCGATTTGAGATAAAAGTAGGAGGGCCGCGACTAATTATACAGTAAATATAAGGAGATAAGCTACTAACCTCAGCCGTTTAAAGAAGACACCGAGGTATCTGCGTGAACCATGAAATGGTTCAAAGGTGAAAAGCAAGGGTAGCGGCCGAGCAACTGACATGACAACTTGAGTACTGAGATCTATTACTGAGACCCTGCTGCTTAGTCCGCCGCGGCTAATGTGACACTTCCTCTCATTTGTGATTTTATTCCGAGAACGAGATTAGAACGCAACTGCTCGTTACACCACACCCTCATTACCCGGGTGGGCTTAATATGGGTGGTCTTGTCCTCGTTGTTCGGCCTCATACTGCCACTTTACCGCTGCCCTGACCGCGGCCGCCATGGAAGTTCAATTTGGTTCATTGTGCTGCCATTATATAGACTACCACAACAATGAACTATGGTGTCATCATCTTCACTACTTGTCCTTCCGGTAATTTTTGGATCAAATGCTCATCTATCGTTTGGTTCATTCCTGGCTTCTGTCCTCTATACTTGGTCAAGGACTACTTGCTATTGCCACTGCTACCTCCGACCCATGTGTCAAGGTGGCAGGACTTCAGTTCGCCGATCCTGCGGACGCGATAGCTTGTCAGAAATCATTCCCATTCAATGAGACCCTCAGACAGAATGTCTTATCGGTCGTTTCGCGTGTCTTTGACTTCTACACGTTCGAGGATTTCTACTTGAATTCCCCCCCTCCGTTCCAGGAATCTACCACGAATATACGCACAGATATTGCACGGATCAACGCGACGTACTACGCGGTGAGCACGTCGTCCGTTCTTCGTATCTACACACAACTCATCAACAATATGACGATTTAAGACCGATTATGACTTCAATCAAGACCTGTGGGACTTCACTACTCAGCTAAATGACGGACATACGCGTACGTCTTCAATTTTTTGCTGTGTCTGCCTTGCCTGAAACGTCATAGGCTGGTTGCCGAATTGCTATATTTCCTACCAGAACGTCCTGCCTGCCCCCGTTGTCATTTTGGATAATGGTATATTCATCGCCCCAGACTCTGTTGAACTCTTCAGCCAGCTTGGGACCAACTTTACGGACTTCTTCGTGGCAAAGAAATTCGATTGGCAACGGCTTGCTGGGGCTAGGGTGCTCACTATCGGTGGACTACCCGCCTCTGAATATATCGATGAGATTGCTCGCACTGTCTCTGGCAACTTCCTCGATCACAATATCAGGGTGAACAGTGTAGTCAGCAGCTACCGGATCTCTAACACGACTTTCTCTCAGCGTGTTGGTGACCTTGCCGGCCCAAGTTTCCTGACGCAGACAAGCCTTAATTTCTCACTCATTCTTGTAAACGCAACTACCCCAGAGCTCGTTGACGTTCCTTTTGTCGCCGCTTTTTTTGGCGCGCCGTTTACGAATGAGTCATCTTAGTATGTCTTTTCTGCCCTGTCTTCGCTCGTGAATTGATATTAGAATTTCTATTCAGCTGGGCTAAAAACTGCGCTGCAAACAGCCAGACAAACGGAGTCGACCTGCGAGCTGGTGGAGACGGTGCCCAGAGCCGACCCCGTCTTGCCCGGGCGGCGCTGATCGACCCCGCTCGTCAGCCCAAGATGGCAGTTGGCCTTCCAGGTCCATTCTTGCCAACTCTGTCCCCTACTAGCGGAAGCACTGGGGTCATCAAGTCGTTCATCTTGCCCGGAAACAAGACAGGCATTGTGCGTGTTCCTACTACCTTTACGGTTTCAGCTGACAGAATTTCTTCTGGCTGCTAGATGTTTATCGGCTCCTTCGAAGAAGACTTCGCTCAGTTCCCACTTGATGTTGATGCGGCGGTCAAGCAGTTCAAAGCATCTGGGGTGACGAACCTCTTGATCGATGTGACTGACAATTCCGGTTCGTGCACCGTCTCGACCGAATCTTGAAAATATTAAAATCGCTCTCGCCAGGTGGATTCGTCTGTCTAGGACTATTCCTTCATCAGTACCTTACTGCCACTGGGGCTGAATTCCCGTGCGTGCACCAGGTACCGAACGCGAGTGTATCCTTGACTACGTTCTCTAGTGGGTTCCAGACAACCTCCCGCGCCAACCCGCTTGCACAAAAGATTGTGAAGGCAGGTATACAACAAAGACATAACTCCTCGATCTCCATGTATGCACCGGATAATTGTGGGCTATATTAGACATCATTTTTGCGAAGTGTGACCTCTTCTTCTAGGGCTTTTCTTGAACGGCACACAGATGCCCTTCGACTTTGATTACAACGACCCTTCGGTTCCCTATGTCATAAATGGTCGCGATGACCCAACTTCTCAACGTTTCGAGGTTTGACCACCTGGTCATTTCCATCATACTATCAATTCACCCGGTAACTAGGACGCATGCCCCACTCTGAATGTGACGATCCCCACTGCGCCTCCTTTTGACCTAAAGTAAGTGCTGCGATCTCCCCTCGGTCTCACTAATATTTGGCCTCGTAGTCAAATAGCCATTAGTCAGCGTTTTGCTTTTCTCCTTGCACACTGTTGGGCTGATCGTTTACAGTTGGAAATGGAAATTGTGCATCGACCTGCGCCATATTCACCACTTTGATGTTCGAGCGGCACCAGACCAAAATCGCGGTTTTCGGGGGTAACCCCTCACAACCAATCCAGTTTAAGGGCACGTCACCTTCCACGATATTTCAGAGTGGATTTTCACGTTCGCTTTCGCAGGTATGGCGGGGGGGCAGTTGTTTCAGTGGACTGACTTGGACACGGAGATCAAGACCGCTGGCCTCAAAAATGTAAATGAGAACGTGTCGCTTACTCTATGTTTTGCTCGCTCATCGTCTCGGATAGGATCCTCTTTCCCCACCAGACTTGTATGGCATACGCATTGTATGGAACTGGCTTGGGTAACTCACGACTTCACAGATTGGTCAACGGGGACATGGCCCTTAATTGGAGAAGCGGTAAGTGAATCTACAGAATCGTAACTGTGCCTGAATTAAGCCGCCTTGCAGCCTATAGCACCCTCGATGAGAACGTGCCGATTGCTTACGTCTCTGAGCAGCCGCAGTGTATGTATCCCACGTTGCAAAAGTCATGCATGTAATGACGCCTGGATGCACATTAGATCGCTTCCCATACACGGCGGAGACGTACAACAACCCCCAAAAAGTGTGGCTCTTCGCGTGAGTATCCTTGCCTCTGCATACTCAAGAACCTTTGACTGACGGATTTCTCAGCGAAAAACAAATTTTCGGGTGAGTTGGGGAATGCGCTGTCTTGTTTTTGTTAGTTCAGAGAGATACAGTTGTCAGACGGGCGGCTGAGAACGCTCAATCGATTTGTCAACCGCGTCAGAGTGAAGCGGTTCAGTGACTTTGAAGCGAACTTGTTCCAGAGAGAGGCCGATCAAGCCATACGGGCAGTGGGCTAACTGGCATCCAACACCTGCTTCCGACTCTGCTCTGCATACGGGCTCAGTCACTACCAGTCACGATTCGTCCGATGTAAAAAGAGTCAGCTGCCAGTCGTTCATCCAGAGTTCGCGGAGTAATGGTATCTAGGCGTGCGCACGAAGGCCGTATTCCTGCACACTAGCGCGCGTTCAATATTTTCCGCTGACCTGCCCGGCGAGAACCCGTCTTGTTGTCCAAAACTATGACCGTCTACCTGTAGTGTCTGAGGCAGGATGATCTCAAGGCTCACTAGATGACTTTGAAATACGTGGAATCACAGTGAGGCCAATAAGATGCCAAGATGCATCACGTGATTGCTATCCAGGTGCGTTGAACCAAGCGTTGAACGTTCAACGTGAGGCAATGAAACGAGGTCTATGCGGCACCCCTCCTTGCTGAAACGTCAACGCTGGCTATCTGGCTGAGCTCTTTGTCGCCGTGGTACAGCAAACCTGGATTTCTTTGAAAAAAGACAAGTCGAATTACAGATCCACCTCACGACTCGGACTGGCCTTCCTCCTGAAATTTCAGAACTGACCTACTTTTTCGGTGCTCTGACATTCATGACGCTGCTCGAACACCGCCTTCATGCTCGACTGGACTGCTGGTTATCGAGACTGGGCGAACCATCTGATTTATGTCTTCTGCCTATAAAAGTCGTCTCTCCGAGCGAAGGTTCCTCAGCATCTTGCATCGCATTTGCTACCCTATCAGCTTTTGAGCTTTTCTTTGAGATTTTTACTTTCTACACACACACACACCTTAATCATGTTCACATTCGTGCAATCCACTGCCGCGAAGCTTGGTGCGAAGCTCGCTAGCCGTGCCTCACGTTCCGCGGACATTCCTGTCACCATCGAGCGGTCCTATGACCCGAAGTTTTATGGAGACTTGGTCAGGCGTCTCCGCGCTATCGAGTCCCGGGACTACTCTTTACTCGACAACGTCCGGAGCGTTGGTCGACGCGTCTTCGGTCAGTTCCATTCTATTCACTTTTCGACCTGCCCTGCCTAATTAATTTTTTTGTCAGGAAAAGCGAAGAAGCTGCTGACCAAGCGCACCCAGACCCACTCAGTTGTCGACCCTGCCGATGAGAGTTTCTGCAGCCCAGGCAGTTTGGGCGATGAGGAGCCGGAGATGCCCACACCCCGCCCCCCACACGTCCGAAATCGCCGAAATCCGTGCATCAATGCTCCTCGTTGCGTGCAGTGCCGATACGCCGTTGATGCCAGACGCTCGTACGGACACAGATACGAGTCGGATCCTGCATCACCCCCCTCAGTCAATTCCAGTCCCCTCAGCGACTACCAGTTTCAGGAGCTGAGCGACATCCTGGAAGAAAGTGAATGCAGGGTGGAGCCCGAAGAAACCGAGTGCTCCACAATACTGGTGGTAGACGAGGACGGCAATGTTGCCGAGATGGGAGATGGCGCGACCCCAGGCCTCTCCGAGCCTGGAGACGATGCTGAAACTCCGACCGACATTGGGCGCAACAATGCAGCAGGTTACATTCCCGTTGTAAACCCCAGCACCACACTCTACGCTGTGTCGCCCTTCTTCTGCCTGCCGACTACAGAATCGACTCTGGCACCACCCACGCCATCCGAGAGTGAGAGCGGGTCGAGCACACCCCGATCTATGCCAGTCCTTGTATACGAGTCGATTTCTTATGAGGAGGCGCTTTTCGCGGAGTTCAAGGCAATCATAGATTGGAAGGCAGCCAATTCGAGCGTTGAGTGAGCGGAGCTGCGGGGTACGCTCAGACGGACGTCATCAGTGGGGAGTCGCGGAGAAGGCATTGGATCGGAGAGTATATCCGCGGGGGGAGGACGAAGAAAGGTAGGTCGTCTATGGATTGCTGACAGATTTTAGTGCGGACCATCGAGGTCGAAGGCCGAGGCGTGGAGCTTGTGGCGACGCATTAACAGCTGTCTTTCGGCCGGACTAGCTGTCTGCGCCGTTGCGAACGACCGCGCAGCGTGTGGTATGCGGGACTTGGTAAGCCACACAGAAATACGACTCGGGGGCGGGACTCACCGTCCGCGTCAATACAGGTTCGAAGGGGTGACGATGGACAACGCGCGGGACTTCTGCAGAAATGTACGGCAGCGGTCTTCGGCCAGGCTCGTTGTCTGCATTTTTGGGGAGGTTCTGCGCAGTGGGCTCTCCTTCGAGACAAGGTAAGCTGTGTTGTCACTGCCGAAGAGTTAAAACATACTAACCAGGTAGTCCCCTTCGACACAAGCTATCAGGGACTTGTGGAGGTGGAGACGGGAGTTACGTGAGGTCGATAGGCTTTTTTCCTTACGGGGTTTTTTCAATACCACGGCTGATTACCGCGGTGATCATGATGATGGTTGGGGAGCAGGTGGACGCGGAAAATTAGAGCTGCTCGACGATCTGCGTCACGGAGAGGGTCCTGTCAGACGTGGTCTCACCGATGCCAATTCAGAACGGGCGCTCATACCACGCGTGCAATCAGCCCAAAATGAGAGCGCTTACTTTTAGTGTGGTTGTACATCCGTGAGACGAGCTGCTACAGAGGATCCGCATGGAAGGACGAAGCGTCATCCAAGATGACTGACGCATCGGTACAATCAAATTCGTTACATCGAGCATTGAGGTCGGGCGCTATATGAGACACGAGACAACAATAAAACGAACAACTATTCATATCAAATCGATACCGATGTATTAGTCCGAGACAACATATCCGAATATTTCTGAGAGCCAGCAAGTGCTACAGTCACGTGTGCGACAAAAATTCGATACTCACCGCAGTACTCAGTCCTGAGAACGCTATCAAGGCGAGTTGAAGAATCGACAGCAGAGTCAATTATGATGGTTTTGAGAGCCCACATATTACATCCCATCCTCAATACCCCAATCACCTCTAGCGACATTTCCCCTCCCGAAGGTCCAACAGCCTAGAACTCTGATGGGCGGACGACTCGGTAGGTCTATTTCTTGCTCTATCACCGTTCACCTGCGTCTTGATCTTCGATGTCGGAACTTCTTCGTATATCAAGGAAAAGAGAAAAACGCCGACAACTTATGTCATCGAATTAATAAGTAGTTTTGAGAGTGAGAAATGTCCGTGATGCCATGGACAATATGTCTAAGGAACGCAGGGTCGCACGGCGGGCACCAGCGCTGACCAAGCCTCAGTCTTGGTCGAGGCTTGGTTGGAAGTAAGACGAACGAGATCGGGATAGCTGACATACTATATGGTTGATTGTCGGAGGCGGGTAATCTACTAAAGACTTGCTGTAAGGTCGGCAGTCGCTTTCAAGTCAATGGTGATTTGAATTGCGTGATTAGAAAATACATTATGTGATCACTCACAGTTCTCACATGCGCTCACACTTGACGGCCCTGACTTGACAGACCGCGTCGTGATGCTACTGGCAGTGGGACATCTCCGCATTGCTGATTGAACCAATCTGCACTCATTTTTTGAAGAGGTCCTTCACTGGAGTTAGTCATTTCTTCTGGACCAGTTCTTCGGCCTTCTTACTTGCGTTCTGATAAAAAGACGGCGAGTCGAAGTAGGCAAGGTGGCTTGGGCAGGACCGTGCAGGCCCTGACGACTACAACTAAGTCTCGAGAGCCTATGCAGTAAATAATGACGAACGCAAGTCAACCAAAGGCTAAACCCGGCCGGAGAGTCCCCAAGGAATTAAGAGAAATTTCCCATCTGTCCCCAGACCGTTATAGGAAAGAGCGATCACATACACACGTGGCGTCGTACGTTACATTACAGTGAGCACTGGGGAAAGAGTGGTGGTAGAACACCGACGTCACGAAACTTCGAAGACTGAATTCACTCAGTCAGGCGCCTAGTTGCACGTGGACCGATACTAACTCTCCCAGTAACATTCCTGCGTTCCCAAGGCCGTTAAAGTCCCGACAGGACTGATCACACACGATAGTGTGTCGGCACAATGCCAGTGCCGGTAATGTTACAACTAACGACGGCGAAGCCTGACGGCAGCGGTTGCCGATTGCTTCCGTGCTCGTTAGATGAACTACTCAAAGCGCAAATGGTAACAACAACACAAGTAGTAACGTAGGGTTTTCGAAACGCAAAAATATCTTGTTTTTCATTGGAACGAATACCGTTGCCCCTTCTTAGCTGGGAAGTTGGTCTTATATCTACGACTTCACCCTGGGGAATGTACGTTGTTCGCCCACGCGGTTCCCATCCTCGACGCATGGCAGGTCGATCTCGTTGTGCCCATATATTATTTAGGCCCACTCAACAGAGCAAAGCGTTTCTCATTGCCCCTCGCCACTAGTGCCCCCCAGTGAGAAAAATTGGCCGCATGCTTTTCTCTCGTTTCGTTCGTTCGGGACTTCTGCCCGCACTCCTCAGTAGAGGACTGCTTGCTACGGCCGCTGCAACTGTCGCCTCTGACCCGTGCGCCAAGATCGCAGGCCTCCAGTTTGCAGATCCCGCAGACGCAATAGCTTGCCAGAAGTCATTCCCGTTCAACGAGACCCTCCGACAGAATGTCTTAACCGTCGTTTCGCGCGTCTTTGACTTCTTCACGTTCGAGGATTTCTACTTGAATTCGCCACCACCGTTCCAGGAATCGACGACGGATATACGTGCTGACATTGCACGCATTAATTCAACCCACTATACGGTGAGTACGTTATCCTCACTTTGTACTGATACTTAGTTCATGATCCGTGTCACAATTCAAAGACTGATTATGACTTCAATCGAGACCTGTGGGACTTTACTACCCAATTAAACGACGGACATACCCGTACGTCTGTCACCAACTGGGCCGTTCTGATTCCTCATGTCATCGTAGGCTGGTTCCCAAATTGCTACAATTCCTACCAGAACATTCTGCCTGCCCCTGTTGTCATTTTGGACGAAGGTATATTCATCGCCCCAGACGCTGTTGAATTCCTCAACCAACTTGGGCCGGAATTCGCTGCCTTCTTCGTCGCAAAGAAATTCAATTGGCAACGCCTTGCCGGAGCTAAAGTGATCACCATAGGTGGACTGCCCGCCTCTGTCTACATTGACAACATTGCTCGTACCGTCTCTGGCAACTTCCTTGATCACAACATCAGAGTGAACAGTGTAGTCAGCAGCTACCGGATTGTCAATACAGATTTTTCTCAGCGTCTTGGCGACCTCGCAGGCCCACTGTTCCTTACGCAGACAAGCCTCAAGTTCACACTCATTCCCGTAAACTCAACTATCCCCGAGGTTGTTGATGTTCCTTTTGTTGCCGATTTTATTGGGGCGCCGTTCACCGATGGGCCATCTTAGTATGTCTTCTCTCCCTTGTCCTCGCTAGTGAATTGAAATTACATTTTTTTCCAGTTGGACTAATAACTGCGCTGCAAATGACCAGACAAACGGAGTCGATCTGCGGTCGGGCAGCTCTGTTTCCCGGAGTCGACCCCGTCTTGCCCGTGCGGCATTGATGGACCCTGCTGGTCAGCCCAAGACGGCAGTCGGCCTTCCAGGTCCATTCTTGCCGAATCTGCCCCCTACTGACGGAAGCACTGGGGTTATCAAGTCATTCATCTTGCCTGGAAACAAGACAGGCGTCGTGCGTGTTCCTATTACCTTTGTATTTTCATCTGACAGCATTTCTTCTGGCTGCTAGATGTTCGTCGGCTCCTTCGAAGGAGACTTTGACCAGTTCCCACTTGATGTTGATGCTGCGGTCAAACAATTCAAAGCGTCTGGGGTGACGAACCTCCTAATCGACGTAACTAACAATGGCGGTTCGCACACACTTTCGACCGAGTGCTGCAAAGTTTAACTCTGGTGGTATCAGGTGGATTCGTCTGTCTAGGACTATTCCTCCATCTGTTCCTTGCTGGTTCTCAGGTTGGACTCCCGTGCGTGCACCGAACATGGAACGCGAGTGCATCCCTGACTGGATTCCTTAGGGGGTTCCAGTCGACTTCTCGCGCCAATCCGCTTGCACAAAAGATTGTGAAGGCAGGTATAGACCAGGGACACGACGACACGATCTCCTTCTATACACCGGACAATTGTAAGCTGTGTTGGAAAACATTTTCGTGAAGTGTGACTTCTGTTCTAGGGCTATTCTTGAACGGCACACAGATGCCTCTTGACTTTGATTACAACGACCCTTCAGTTCCTATTGTTGTAAATGGTCGCAATCAGCCGACTTCTCAGCGCTTCGAGGTTTGGTTGTTCCGTGATCGTCAGTTCACGTGGTGAATGGTGATTAGGACGGATGCCCCGCTCCGAATGTGGAGATCCCTACTACACCTCCTTTTGACCTCAAGTAAGGATTACACTCTCCCCTCGTTCAATCTCGCTAACCAATGTTTGGCCTTGTAGTAAAGTGGCCATTAGTAAGGGGTTTTCCTCGTACGGTCCACCAGGCTGATTGTTTGCAGTTGGTAATGGCAACTGCGCATCGACCTGTTCACTATTTACTACTCTCATGTTCGAACGCCACCAGACCAAGATAGCCGTTTTCGGGGGAAACCCGTCGCAGCCAATTCAGTATAAGGGCGCGTTACCTTCCACGACATTGCAGGGAGAGTAGACACTCACTCATGTTCGCTTGCGCAGGTATGGCGGGGAACCAAGTGCTTGAGTGGGCTGACTTGGACACGGAAGTCAAGACCGCTGGGCTCAAAAATGTAAATGAAAAAGTGTCGCTTACTCTATGTTTGTCTCGCTCATCGTCTCGGATAGGATCCTCTTGCTCCCCCAGACTTGTATGGCATACGCATTTTATGGAAGGGGCTTGGGTAACTCAATCACGATTTCACAGATTGGTCAATGGCGACATGCGTCACAATTGGAGAAGCGGTAAGTGAATCCACAAAAACGCGATCGGGTCTGTATAATCGAGCGATCCCCTAGCGTATAGCTTCCTCAATGAGAAGTTACCGATTGCCTATGTCTCTGAACAACCACAGCGTACGTATCCCAGGTTGCAAAGTTGTGCATGTAATGATGCCTTTATGCACATAGTCCGTTTCCCGTACACGGCGGAGACGTACAACAACCCTCAAAATGTGTGGCTCTTCGCGTGAGTACCCTTGTCTTTGAATCACCGGGAACCTTCAGCTGATAAGTTCCCTAGCGAACAAAAGTTCTTTGGATAATGGTTAGCTGGATGGGAATACGGTGTCGCGTTTATGTCGGATGGGAAAGGAACCATGTTGGAAACACGTGGACCAGTGAGAAATTGAGACGAGTGGTCATTCAGTTGAACTTTGTGCAACGGGAACGTGAGAGTCCATGGCTTTAGTACGCCAAACCTTACCATGCTATCACCAACATCTGCGGGTATACGGACGGACTTCAGCCAATAGTCTGTAAGTCTTACGACTTTTCCTTCTACGCTCCGCCTTCTCCGGAACATCAAAGGTGCCGGGCATACGCGGTCTGGGGACAATTGTTGATGAGAGGTGGTCGTGTCAATGAGGGTTACTATGGGCTCAAAGAGTACGCGTGGCAACTAGAAGCATTTATGATAGCGATCTCCTTGGCGTGAGTGTAACAGATCTCAAATCTAATCTAACCAATCGAGCACATTCCCCCGCTCGATACTAGCAGTTATGCCAGCTCCGACACCACACCGCATACCCCTTTGATGCTCATCGCAGAGTTCTCTCCTAGCCCTATCGCGCTCGAGCGCACGCCACCAGGACCCGCCGCACGGATTGGGGTTCCTCAAGCCGGCGCTTGCGGAGCTGGCAGATGAAGCTGAGACGTTGTGCCAGTGGAGCGACGTTGGGAGGTTGCGCGCGTTGAGCACGTCGCTAGAGACGTTCAACGAGGTATTCTCAACCTGCCTGTGGGTGATGAACATGAACGCTCTTATGATGGACTGACCCGAGGTGTGTTGTGTATGTCTTTCGTTTGAGGACTGTTCTTCACGCTCTCAACAGGCCCCGACGGTAGCGTCCTTCCGACTCCTTCATCCTTGCGTAACGGAGGGCCGGTGCATTCTCTACTACTAATTTTGCGTTTCCATCACCTCACGAAACGTCAAATGAGCAAAGGAAGATGCACGCGCGGCGGCGCTGGCCACTCAACCATCGTCGGCGCAAAGTCGGATGAGACGAGGTTGTCCAAGAATTGCAGCGACAGCGCACTACGCGTACTTTGTTTCTAGCTTTGATCATTGGACGTCAAGTCGATGGGGCAGGTTTCACGCGATCACTCACAATTAATTTTGACTGTCTTGGTCTTGCCACTGGGACATCTCCTCTTTGCTAATCGGGCCAATCTGCACTCGTTTTTTTTTTTTTTGAAGGGGCCCTCTACTGAACCCGATATGGGTCATTTCTCCCGGACTCGGTCCTTTGATCTTCTTGTAAAAAGACAGCGAGTTGAAGTAGGCAAGCTGGCTCGCCAGTGGGCAGGACGGTGCAGGCCCTTGCGCAGGCTCTGACTGCAACCAGTATGGGGAGCCCATAGACAATGAGACTTGTGGTCCTCACCCATTGAAGTGAATTTACACTAGCGCACTGGCAAGTCACTGTAACGTTAACTAAAGGCTAACCCGGAGATCCCAAGGAATCAAAGGGAATTTTCCGACTTATCACGCGTGGTGTCGTACGTACAGTACAGTATGGAAATCAGGAGTGAGCAAGTCATTCACAACGCGCCTTGAGGTAAGCCAGCCGAGATCTGGAGCCAGGTCTAAAAATTACAATAACTCATTTCGAATTATGTAATTCCCTAACTGGCCCTCCCAAGACTCGAGACTTGCCACTTGCATTCTGCAGCATTCAAGTTAGTGCTCGTCGTTACCAACAGTGAGCATGGTGCTTCTACCCTTTGTAAACATTATGTCACTGAGCGCCTGCGTGCAGCATGTCCCGGGACAACAAATACCAGTTGGGGATTACATTATTTGAACATCAGTTGAGCAAGCAGTTGAAATTTTGCAATTCTGGAAACACGGCTCCAGATCTCGGTTAGCTTGCCCGAGTAGCGCGTTTTAAAAATTGACTTGCTCAGTTCTGCCTTCCATATTATGGGCATAAGGTGTGAGATGACTGTATCTGCATGCTACGACTGACGACAGCGAAGCCTCACCGGGCCTCACCCGACGGCTTCCGTGCTTCGTTAAGCGCGTTAAGGCCGACTATTGAATGTGTTGTTACGCATGTGGTAACAACGACACCGAATGTAGTAACGTGAAACACCGAATTATCTTCTTTTTCATCGAAACGAATACCATGGCCCCTTCTCAGTTGGGAACTTGGTCTCATGTCTCCACGTCTTCACCGGAATGTCCGTGGTTCCCATCCTCGACGCATGGCGAATTGATCTCGCTGTGCCTTTATATTATTTAGGCCCACTCAACAGAGCCCCCTGGTGAGCTATTTCACTCCCATGCTTTTCTCTCGTTTCGCTCGTTCTGGGCTTCTGCCCGCACTCCTCAGTAGAGGACTGCTTGCTACTGCAGCCGCAACCGCTGCCGCCGACCCATGCGCTAAGATCGCAGGCCTCCAGTTCGCCGATCCCGTGGATGCAATAGCTTGCCAGAAGTCGTTCCCATTCAATGAGACTCTCAGACAAAATGTCTTAACCGTCGTTTCGCGCGTCTTCGACTTTTACACGTTCGAGGATTTCTACTTGAATTCGCCGCCGCCCTTCCAGGAATCGACCACGAATATACGTGCTGACATTGCACGCATCAACTCAACCTACTACGCGGTGAGCACGCTATCCTCTCTTTGTATTGATACCTAGTTCATGATTCGTGTCATGGTTTAAAGACTGATTATGACTTCAATCGAGACCTGTGGGACTTTACTACCCAATTAAACGACGGACATACCCGTAGGTCTTTAATTTAACGTCATCGAGTGGGCTTTGCTTGAAATCCGTGTCATCGTAGGCTGGTTCCCAAATTGCTACAATTCCTACCAGAACATTCTGCCTGCCCCTGTTGTCATTTTGGACGAAGGTATATTCATCGCCCCAGACGCTGTTGAATTCCTCAACCAACTTGGGCCGGAATTCGCTGCCTTCTTCACCGCAAAGAAATTCAATTGGCAACGCCTTGCCGGAGCTAAAGTGATCACCATCGGTGGACTACCCGCCTCTGTCTACATTGACAACATTGCTCGTACCGTCTCTGGAAACTACCTTGATCACAACATCAGAGTGAACAGTGTAGTCAGCAGCTACCGGATTGTCAATACAGATTTTTCTCAGCGTGTTGGCGACCTCGCTGGCCCACTGTTCCTTACGCAGACAAGCCTCAAATTCTCACTCATTCCCGTAAACTCAACTACCTCCGAGTCTGTTGACGTCCCTTTTGTCGCCGATTTTATTGGCAGGGCATTTACCGATGGGCCATCTTAGTATGTCTTCTCTCCCTTGTCCTCGTTCGTGAAACTGACATTACATTTTTTTTTTCAGCTGGACTAATAACTGCGCTGCAAACGACCAGACAAACGGAGTCGACCTGCGATCAAGTATTAGCAGTGTTTCCCGGACCCGACCCCGTCTTGCCCGCGCTGCGCTGATGGATCCTGCTGGTCAGCCCAAGACGGCAGTCGGCCTTCCAGGTCCATTCTTGCCGACTCTGTCCCCTACTGACGGAAGCACTGGGGTTATCAAGTCATTCATCTTGCCTGGAAACAAGACAGGCGTCGTGCGTGTTCCTATTACCTTTGTATTTTCATCTGACAGCATTTCTTCTGGCTGCTAGATGTTCGTCGGCTCCTTCGAAGGGGACTTTGACCAGTTCCCACTTGATGTTGATGCTGCGGTCAAACGATTCAAAGCGTCTGGGGTGACAAACCTCTTGATCGATGTGACTAATAATGGCGGTTCGCACACATTCTTGACCAAATGTTGCGAAGTTTAATTCTGGTGACACCAGGTGGATTCGTCTGTTTAGGATTATTCCTCCATCTGTTCCTTGCTGGTTCTCAGGTTGGACTCCCGTGCGTGCACCGAACATGGAATGCGAGTGCATCTCTGACTGGATTCCTTAGGGGGTTTCAGTCGACTTCTCGCGCCAATCCGCTTGCACAAAAGATTGTAAGGGCAGGTATCAAACAAGGACATAACTCCTCGATCTCCTCCTATGCACCGGACAACTGTAAGCTGTGTTGGAAAACATTTTCGTGAAGTGTGACTTCTGTTCTAGGGCTATTCTTGAACGGCACACAGATGCCTTTCAACTTTGATTATAATGATCCTTCAGTTCCTTTTGTCATAAATGGTCGCAATCAGCCGACTTCTCAGCGCTTCGAGGTTTGACCACCTGATTGTTTCCGTGATCGGCAGTTCACGTGGTGATTAGGACATATGCCCCGCTCCGAATGTGGAGATCCCCACCACACCTCCTTTTGATCTCAAGTAAGTGCTGCGCTCTCCCCTTGTTCAGCACCGCTAACCAGTGTTTGGCCTTGTAGTAAAGTGGCCATTAGTATGGGGTTTTCTCCTTACGGTCCACCAGGCTGATTGTTTGCAGTTGGTAACGGCAATTGTGCATCGACCTGCTCGCTGTTTACTACTCTCATGTTCGAACGCCACCAGACCAAGATAGCCGTTTTCGGGGGCAATCCGTCGCAGCCAATCCAGTATAAGGGCACGTCAATGATACTGCAGGGAGAGTGAATGCTCACGCTCGCTTGCGCAGGTATGGCGGGGAACCAAGTGCTTGAGTGGGCTGACTTGGACACGGAGATCAAGACCGCTGGCCTCAAAAATGTAAATGAGAACGTGTTACTTGCTCTATGTTTTTCTGGCTCATCGTCTCGGATAGGATCCTCTTTCTCCCCCAGACTTGTATGGCATACGCATTTTATGGAAGGGACTTAGGTAACTCAATCACGACTTTGCAGATTGGTCAATGGCGACATGCGTCACAATTGGAGAAGCGGTAAGTGAATCTACCGAAACGCAATCGCATCTGTATAATCGAGCGATCCCCTAGCGTATAGCTTCCTCAATGAGAAGTTACCGATTGCCTATGTCTCTGAACAACCACAGTGTACGTATCCCAGGTTGCAATGTCGTGCCTGTAATGACGTTGATGTACATAGACCGTTTCCCGTACACGGCGGAGACGTACAATAACCCTCAAAATGTGTGGCTCTTCGCGTGAATACCCTTGTCTTTGAATCACTGGGCAATTTGAACTAACGAGTTCCTCAGCGAACAAAAGTTCTTTGGGTACTACTAAGCTGGAATTATGGTGTCTTGTTTACATCAACAAAACGACACAAGCTTAACCCAGCTTTTTTTGTCGCTTAAATTCAATTGTTCTGTCACTAAGCCGTCAGCAATACTAAGTGACCACTAAACCCTCCAATCAAGTATAAGATGGTTCAGAGCCTGAATTTCACTCAACTATTTACAAGAATACTAAGAAAGTGAGCGACACTTGGGTCGCAGTGCAGCCAGGCCGGTTCGACTTGGTGAAAAATGAACGACACAAGCAGATGCAAAGACCCCAACAAGTAGCCGGCCAATCACACCAGGAAATTTGAGACGGTGTTCTCAACTTCAACGAACAACAATCATCTCGTGTTTATCGTCCCAACGCTCTTGCTTGCGCTCTTGTCCCTAGCTGTGAATATGCTCAGAACATCTTCAACTTTGTATGTCCCCAGTCTCTTTGATCATACTTCTGATTTTTTTTTGTGTCTAGGTACTGCAGGTGACAATGGCCTAGGTCAACGGTAGTTATTTACGCGTTTTTTTCTCCCTTGACCTTTTCTGACCTGGTCGTCTCAGGGTTATCTTGATGTTCTACCCTCTGTGTGCATGCCCCAAAATCCTTGCATGCTATCTGTCTCATTTTCCCCCACGTGTTTTTGTCCGGCTGTACTTAGTACGGTTTTTCTCAAGTCAAGTCACAAATGGACTTGTTAACGACGCACACATGTGGCAGCCATATCAACCGACTCGGAGTACTCGCACCATGTGTGGGCACAGCAGGCATACAGCACTGGTGGCCTTGGGCCCGACCAGTGCATTCTGCTGCTTGTGGACTTCAACACGCGCGTGGCGTGCGAATATGGGTGTCTGATCAAGGACAAAGTTCCGTGTAAGCTACCTCATTGACCCCAAGGGTACACCCAGGTATGGTTCTCTCCCTACACGGGGTTGTCGATGCCTGACCTGACAGTGATACCTGTATCATAGGCAGATCACGATGAACGACTTTCCCATTGGACGGTCCATTGACAAGGCGCTGTGTCTCCTGCAGGCGTTCCAGTTCACTGTAAGCTTTATTTTATTTTCCTTTTGTCGTTGACAGGTGGCATGCTGACGTGGTGCGGCAATTTGAAGGACACGCATGGCGAAGTGTGTCCTGCGAACTGGAAGGAAGGGAGCAAGACCATCTGTGTGGACCCTGTTGGGACCCTGTGCAAAACTCGATTACTTTACCGCCAGCACCATGTATTGTAGTTTTTCTGAATAAACTGAATAAACATAGTTGACCAAATCTTGATTGTCTGGGAAACACGCTGGATTTCTAATAAATAAGGACGAGTCAAGCCATGATTGAGCTGTGAATATGCGAAAATTAAGCCCAATTCAGGAATCGAATCTACTTACACTGTGGGCATTTTACAACGTAATCCAATTGAGTTGCAAAAATATGACCACTCAATTGTGAAATGCCCGCAGTGAGACGGCTTTACCATGCAGAACCTCACCAGGGTACCATCAACATCCACGGGTATACATAGGCCAGTAGTCTGTAAGTACGTTCGTGACCTTTCCTTCTACGCCCCGCCTCCCTGGGATGCCAAAGGTGCCACTGGCACAGGAATACGCAGTCTGGCTGGTGAAAGACAGTTGTGTCAACGGGTGGGATGAGCAACCAAAAATATTATGATAGCGATCTCCTTGGCGTGAGAGCGACAGATCTCAAATCTAATCTTATCTAAAACAATCGAGCACATTCCCAGTTCTGCCCCGCTCCGACACTAGCAGTTATGCCAGCTCCGACACCACACCGCACACCCCTTCGGCGCGTATCGCAGGGTTCTCTCCTTGCCCTCTCGCGCTCGGGTGCGCATCACCAGGACGCGCCGCACGGTTTGGGGTTCCTCGAGCCAGCGCTCGCAGAGCTGGCAGATGAAGCCGAGGCGTTGCGGGGTAATGTCGAGGGGCTACGTGCGTTGAGCACGTCGCTAGAGACGTTCAATGAGGCATTCTCGAGTTGGCTATACGTGATGAACATGAACGCTCTTACGGTGGACTGGCCCGAGGTATGTTGTATGTATTTTTTGTATGGAACTTGTTTGTCACTACTCCCAACAGGCCCCAACGGAAGCATCCTTTATCCTTGCGCAGCGGAGGGCCGGTGCGTTCTCTACACATAATTTACGTTTCTATCACCCCGCGAAACCGTCAAATGAGCAGAGGAAGACGCACGCGCGGCCGCGGCGACTCAACCGCAGGTCATCGCGGGTGCAAAGTCGGACGAGATGACGAACGCAACCACTCTGGGTGGTAACACTACGTCTGCAGACGAGTCTCTCGCGCCAGATTCATCCAAATCTGCCATTGGGAAAGTGAAGAAGAAAGGCAAGGCGAAGCTGACGCCGAAAGAGAGGAAAGAGAGGAAGGTGCGCATACACCTTTTTTTTTTTTCACGAGTCGCTCAATGGCCGTTCTGTGAAGATCGCGATTGACCAAATCATAACGTTGCTGCCGCTCGAATTCCGCGAGACAAACTCCGTGAGTGTCTGCCGGGTTCTTTTCATGCGGTCTCTCATCCGGTACAGTCCCTACGCCGCAATGTGGAGACGGTTATAGAACGTCTGATGGATAGCGAAGGAAGGGGCCTCAAATGTGAGACCATTTCTTTACTCCTTTGTGACACTTGCCAGGTCTCATCTAGACTACACAGTGATTGAGATGATCGTGCCTCCTGACCTCAATCAAGCAAGGGTGAACAAATGCCTGATCATGCTCGTGAGCCGGAAGTTTGTAACAAAGGATAATAGCACGGTAAGGTGGAAGATCTATCGGTTGGGCGCACTATGTGACTTGGTTGTTCTGCATAGGGGGTTGTGTTATACTATTGGCAGGGTTTACCGTAGTTATAAAATGACACCTTGCCTTCGATCCGGCGAACGATTCTATGAGCTCATCACGTGGGTGATGGTCCGTGCGCTGTCTGTCGCGATATATAAACCGGGGGTTGGGGTAAGACGATTCTTCATACTTACCTTGATGGCATAGATCCCTTCATGTACCAGGGTTTATGGGCTGCGAGGGCCTCCCATAGCACGGCGACCTTGTCCCCAGGGGGACCTTGTGGTTTGTATGGGCTTCGGCTCATGCACCGTCTCAATATTTTCCTGTCCCGCTACGGCCCTCGGGCTGGGCGGGCCTTAATTTTTGTCGGTACAAGGTCCTAACCCTAACCCTAATAAACATTTCTGGTGTAATGGTACACGGGGGAAGTGAGTGTATGCGTGTGTGCAGGGCAAGTAGAACTGGTTCACAAAAGCACAGCAACAACGTGCTTGCTCGGCTTTGAGTATGCTCAGAGTACCTTTTTGTGAGATATCGGCAACTGCGGCTCGATTTTATTGTTGAGATGAGAAAAGTGTGAGCCTGAGTACGGATGCGCAAAACGAGTGTCAACAAGAATGGGAACAAACTTAGTCGAGGTCGATCAACTCCATCTTTGACGATATTCGCTCTCCTCGTCCTCGACAACGTCGGCCAGCCTTTGCCTCGACAATGTCAGGCAAGGCCCCTCCGACTGGCCCACGAGCTCTCTTACATTCACTAAATGGCGTCCCTTCCAAACGTCAACCACCCCCAAACGACCTTTCTTCGCCTTCTCACCCCTCGCCTTCATCTTCCTCCTCTCCCTCATCGTCCTCGTCAATCCCCCTCATCAATCGCATAGGGGCACCACCACCCACCGGCCCACGTAGCTTGCTCAATGGGGGCACGAATGCGTCCAGCAGAAGCGCTAAACCCACTCCCAATGGCCATACCAACCCCCTTACTGGCCAGCGGCAGCTCCCCTCAGGGCCGAGTGCGATGCAGCAAAAACCGCCTCTTAAAGGCAAACAAGTTGAGATCAAGTGGAGCGACCAAGCCATCGCGAGCACCGTGAGCTCTCTTCTCTCCCGTCCCTTCGATTTACTTTTCGTTCACCTTGTCCTCAACAGTCCCGCAACTCTGAACCTGGTCCCTCTTCTAACGCGGCTCGACCAACACCTCTTGCCGTACCTAATCTCAATGGAAAGTCTTCTTCGGGCTGGTCGTCGAGCTTTTCGACAATCGCTCAACCCGTCCCTGTCGCTCCTAGGGCCGCTATTTCTCGCTCACATCGTGATCGACAACCTCCTCAACCCTCCTCGGAACCTCCGCCCCCGCCTCCACCCCCACCATCTATAACACCTCCCCCTCCACCCCCTCCCTCTGACACACCTCCACCCCCTCCACCCCCATCTGAGAGTCCACCGCCGCCCCCACCGCCACTTCTTTCTGACGATCCACTACCGTCCCCCTTGACGGGGCTACCCACACCCCCTAGCTCTGCGCCTCGACCGCCGTCTTCAAGTCCTAAATCATCACCACCGCCTCCCCTTACGACTCCTACCCATTTCCCTCCATCGTCTCCGCTTGCACCACCGCCGCCTTCCCATCCTCCACCATCTCCACCACCACCGCCCCCACCACCTCTGGCTTCAGAGCCGCACCTACCTCCATGTCCTGCCCGTCCGCCTCCCACACCTCCACCGTCCCTGCCGCACCCTCCTTCCTTAGCACCACGGGCTCATCGACCTACATCCTCTTTACCACCCGCTCCTAGCATCCGAATACCTCTCCCTCCACGTCCCGACACTTCGCACTTATCTGCGTCCTCGTCGACACGGGTAGCTTCACCTGCTCGGTCACCACTTCCACCACATTCGTCCAAGCCTTCGTCACCTCGCCCCCATCCGCCGCGCTCTTCGTCACCAGCGCCTGTCTATTCTCTTCCACCATTGCCGCCTTGGCCACCCGCACGGTCAGAATACCCGTCCGATAAGAACTTCAAGATTCTGTTCGACTCTGCTATTGACAAGGACAAGGACTTGAAGTTTGCGCTGCTCATGGACAAGGTGAGGGAAGGAGGCGCGGCTGGAACGAGGATCAAGACGAAGGGTGGGAAAGAGACATTGTTGAGATTTGATGGGGAGGTCGTACCTGGGGAGCCTGAGGTCATTCCGACAGACCCACGCAAGGCAGGGGGGTTCAAGAGACAGGTCAGTCTTCGGCCATTTAGGACAGAGTTGTACGAAGTCAAGTATGAGGTGCGTGACACTTTTTTTCCTGCTATACACTATGTTCAACTGATCTGTCGTACTTCAGCATGACGAAAACTCCAGCGGGCCCCCACCCCCCACATCAGTCCTAGTGACTAACGTCTCGCCGTTGGCCCCGAAAGAACAAGTCCGACGACATTTTTCCACGCATGGCTCTATCCTCCTCTTTGAACCTCAAGTGGACAAGGCTACCGGCGGTGCGCTAGGCATCATCTTCATTAAATACAGCTCCCACGCTGAGGCTACCCGATGCGTCGAACGCGAACACGGACGGAAGCTTGGCCGCGCCGTGCTCGGACTAAACGTCGGCGGTGAAGATTTCGAGATCAAGGTCGTATTTGATGGCGAGCGCAAGCGGCTTCGTGCAGTACTGCATGAGCTTGAGGAGCGCAAGCGGTTGAAACGTACGACCCCCATGCCCGCCCAGGCAAATCTGCAGACATCCCCCACTCCTCGACATAGTTCTCATCCCAGCGTGCATGGCCCGGCTGCTCCATCCCACCTCCGCTCACAGGCCAGCGCATCTACCCCACCGGTCTCGTCGACACTCTTACCTCTTGGTCCTGGCCACGGACTCCCGCCTAAACCAGTCACACCCTCTAGTACACAAGCCAATGGCGGCTTTACAGGTGGTCCACTGGCGCCTATGAGTGGCCGCGTGCGTCGACCACCGCCGACACTGGTCAAGGCGCGGCGGGCGGCCGCGAGCACACAGCATGCGACCGGCGGAGCATCTGTCGACTCGACGCCTTTACCGCGCCTGCATACAACTCGTGGCAGACGCGGTGGGCGAAATCGAGTGCACGTGGCGGTCGACCACTATTCCCCGCCTCACTCGCGTTCAAGGTCTCGGTCCCGTTCGCGATCACGATCACGGTCCCGGTCGCGATCACCCTCTCCCGCATTACGCAGACCTGGACAGTCAAGCCGGAACGCGCAGGCGCGTCAGCGCGAAATCGTCCTTGAAGCCCTGACAAGGAATCGACTCGAGCACGTGAAGATCGATGGGAATGGTGGACTTTTGGGAGGTGCTGTGACAGAGGAGGATGTGAGGGCATTCGTCAGGGAATTCCAGGTCGATCAGGTGCGCCTGCTTGTTTTTTTTTCTTCCTTCTACCGAAGATGACATTCGTAATGGCGTTGAAAGGTGCTCCGGGATCATACTGGCTGGTACGTCACCTTCAAGGCTGCCGGCGTCGCGCGTCGTGCCGCAATGGTTCTTAACATGCGCTCGCTCGCCCACCACTCTGTGATGCTCACCGTACACCCACCGCCTTCATCACATGCACCGGTGGCCAAATCGAGCTGGAGCGACACGGAGCTAGTGGACGAGGCAAGTCAGGCGATCAGGAAGGAGCTACGGCAGCTACTCGAGAAGGACATCATCGACCGCCTTATCACCGTGCGCTTGCGGCGCCTCGTGGCCGACCAGAAGCGCACCGCAGCAGCGGTCAAGAACAAGGCCGTGATCGCGGCGACAGACGGCAAGCCTGCTGCAGAGGTGCCGCTTTTTGGGGCTGGTGCGGGGCTTAAGGGCTTGTCTTTCAAGAAAGCAAACAAGCGCATCAGAGAGGAATCCAAGTTTGCGCCCGTGCCAGATGTCGAGTCGGAGGTCGGAGGGAGGGTACAGGTCGAAGAGAAAACTGTCGAAGAGGCGGAAGTCGTCGCACCGCCAAAGAAGAAGCGGAAGAAGGAAGCCCGGCCGTTGGTCGCTGAGGTCGAGTCTGACGGAGAGCAGGAAAAGACGGAGCAACTCCCTCTTGCCCCAGCTCCTGTCCCCATCCCTTCTTCTACTCCTACTGTTGTAGAAGAACGGAAGAGAGCGCTGACCAAGGACAGCGAGGACGATGAGCCTGCGATCAAGAAGCTAAAGACGGATGTGGTGGACGAAAACGAGATGATCGAGACACCTGTCTCAATCGTATCGGCGAAACGGTTTGTATTACCGGCGGAGGTCAAGAAGAAATCAACGTCGAAAGTCAAAGCACGGCCAGTTAAGAAGGCTGTCTCTGACACGCCGGTTGATCAATTTGTACTACCCGATGACCATGAGTTTTCCGTTCCCGCTGTCACTCAGCTTCACTTTACTCCCGATCGACCTTCTGTATCACCTCCGCCGTCACCTGCGCTCAAGCCCAAGCCCCGTCTCCCCACCCCGCCTCCAGATCCATATGCGCCCGGTCTCTGTGAGGATGACGAAGACCTGTATTTCGCCCGTCTTGCACTCGCGGAATCCATGGGTCTTCCCATTCCAGAACCACCGCCAACGCCCGAGCCAGATCCCGACTCGCCTCCTCCGTTCCGTGTGCACCTCACAGGTTCCGCCCGGACCGAAAGCCACTACAAGATCTCGCACGCCGAAAAGTCGGCGTATGTCACGCAGTACGCGACGCGCGGCGCCGTGGCAGACCCCGCCGCCGAAGCGCACGTGCAACAGCCGAAGCCCGCGATGACGTCCTCGCGCTCCAATCGTGCAAATGCACGGCGGCAGGCGCAAGGGTTGGAGGAGATCAACCAGGTGCAGCGCGCGATGGCGCTCTCCAAGGGCGAGACGGCGGCGGCGGAGCTGTCGATCAAGTTCAACCAGCTGCAGACGCGCAAGAAGCACCTGCGGTTCGCGCGCTCGCCGATCCACGACTGGGGCTTGTATGCGATGGAGCGCATCTCGCGCGGAGAGATGGTCATCGAGTATGTCGGGGAGGTCATCCGCGCGCAGGTGGCGGACAAGCGCGAGAAGGCGTACGAGCGGCAGGGCATCGGCAGCAGTTATCTGTTCCGCATTGATGAGGACTTGGTGGTGGATGCTACGAAGAAGGGGAACCTCGGGTACGTGTCGTCACGCCACCCACTAGGCTGAACGTCCCCACTGACCTTTTTTTGGCAGGCGGTTGATCAACCACTCGTGTGATCCTAATTGCACCGCCAAGATCATCACCATCAACGGCGAGAAGAAGATCGTCATCTACGCTAAGCAGGACATCGAGCTCGGCGACGAGATCACTTACGGTACGGAGAACGCTACATTATGGTTGAACCCAAGGCTGACTGACGACGCACAGATTACCACTTCCCGATCGAGCAGGATAAGATCCCTTGTTTGTGTGGCTCTGCGAAATGTCGCGGGTACCTCAACTAGTAATGCAGCGGACAGCAATACTTACACGTCACTTATGTATCTCACATACCCTTCCCCCCTCTTCGTCGTTGCTAGCTGTCATCTCTTTCTTTCATGGGTTTTCGCGATTGCGGATTTTGTATCATCTATCGTCCATTCGCTCAAACGCTGGCTCTCGCACTGCATCGTAAATGTGATTTATTATAACTTTTTTTTTTTTTCTCTTCCTTTCTTTCTTGTAGACTGTACGTCCCCGTAATGTGACCTACCCCCTCCCCCTCTCTCCCCCAAGGCAGCACACGCACACATACAAAAAAAAAATGTAACATTGTTTTTTTTGTTGTTGTCAGTGTGGGATACGAGGGTGTATAGAGTTCGATCATGGCGATGATGGGGTAAAGTCGACACCCTGCGCGAGGGGTGCTTCGTCGGAGAAATTGATTGTGCATGCGCTCCAGCGAACATATTGCTTCCAAGCGTCGCCACCAGATTCGCGTCCCCAGCCAGTGCTCTGATATGGTACTGTCGGTCAGCGCTACAATAACGATATAGGAGATCTTACCTTGTTCCCGCCGAAAGCGGCACCGATCTCTGCTCCACTTGTGCCAACGTTGACCTGTGCGACGTATAAGATCAAAAACAAGCAAACAAACAAACAAACACGGAGGGACTCACGTTGACGATCCCCGCGTCCGAGCCA
Source organism: Lactarius vividus (assembly GCA_021527035.1). Lineage (NCBI taxonomy): Eukaryota > Fungi > Basidiomycota > Agaricomycetes > Russulales > Russulaceae > Lactarius > Lactarius vividus. The sequence continues at coordinate 109,920 of JAKELG010000098.1, read as the reverse complement.
GCAGGGCCGATCCACTTGCCGACATTGCGCACGTCGCGCGTCCAAAGGCTGCTCGACAAGCCCTGCGGCACCGCATTATTCCACGCGATGGCCTGCTCGAGCTCTTCAAACTCCGCCACGAGCAGCACCGGCGCGAAGCGCTCCGTCGCCCACAGCGCGCCGTCGGCAGCGGCGGGCACCGCGATGGTCGGGCGCACAAAGTTGCCGCCCTCGAGCTCGTACCGCGCGCCGCCGACGAGGATCTGCGCGCCGGCGGCTGTGAGCTCCGCGATGGCGCCGTCGTAGGCATCGGCCGCGGCGCGCGTGTGCAGGGGCCCCAGGAGCGTGCGCGCGTCGAGCGGGTCGCCGGGCTTTAGTGCGCTGTAGAGCTTCTGGAGGCGCGCGAGGAACTCGGGCGCGATGGTGCGGTGGAGGTAGAGCCGGCGCGTGGAGGTGCAGCGCTGGCCTGCGGTGCCGACGGAGCCGAAGAAGACGGCGGGCACGGCGAGCGAGAGGTCCGCATCGGGCATGACGATGGCGGCTGCATGTGCGAATAAGAAATGTTGTTGTTGTGCACGGGGCGAAAAACCGTACCGTTGTTTCCGCCGAGCTCGAGCAGCACTTTGCCGAACCGAGACTGGACGTTCTTGCCGACGATCCTGCCAACGTGCTCGCTCCCGGTGAAAGAAACTGGGATAGGAAGAGAGCTCGAGCCTCCGTCGCGTCGCGTGTTAATTGGAGGGGGTACGCACCCATGTCTACGTCCCGGCTCTGCACCAAAGCCTCTCCGACATCTTTCCCGCCTGTGACGAGACCAGCGACGGCTCCGGGTATATGGTTTTTCTCCAACACGCCAGAGACGATCTTAGTCACCGCGATGGAGCACAGCGGGGTAGTCGGGGAGGGCTTCCAGATGGTCGCGTTTCCGGCCGCCATCGAGATGGAGAGGTTCCTGGATATTCATGCGTTCATCCATTTTTTTCAAACTCGGAGGTTTAGTGCGAAGCGTCAATACCAGCCATATACAGCAACAGGGAAGTTGAACGCGGACAAAACGCCGAGGACGCCGAGGGGGTTCGGGACTGCACACGAAGGGATAAGCAACATAGGCGGCCAGAGCCTCCGAGACTTCACCTTCGAGTATGGTGTGACCTGGCCGTTCGGAATTGATTACTCTTCCATTGAGCATCCTCGAGAGCCCCACTGCATAATCGCACTCCGGGTCGAAACTTTAGGGACGTGAACAACACGGCCAGTCCACAGCAGACTTACAATGTCGACGAATTCTTGAACCTCGCCTACTCCCTCCGTTCGGATCTTGCCCATCTCGAGCGACACGAGCGCGCCAAGTTCTTCGCGCTACAACGAGAGGGCATCGCATGAACCCAGTCGAGACGCATGACACGATGGCGCTCATACCTTGGCAGCCAACGCTTCGCGGATCTGGCGAATTATCTCGCCTCTCCTAGGTGCGGGTATGCTCCTGAAATGAACGTAGGCCTCCCTGGTCCTCTCCAATGCAGCATGCAGTTCAGCTGGTGACGCCTGTCGCGTTCGCACTTACCCACTGCTGACGGATACAAAGGAGAAAAAAAAACGTACGGACTTGACGTGCGCCAGGACCTCCCCGGTTGTAGGACAGACACTCTGAAGTATGTCGCCAGAGCCCTTCCACTCTCCATCGTAGACGCCGGGCAGCTCAGTCAGGGTCGTCGGGATGTCTAATGCGCCAAGCACGGAAGAAGCCCTGCTCGAAAGACGACGCGTCAATGGTGTAGTATATGCTATCCCGAGCGACCTGCGGGCGAGAAACATGGTGTTGACGAACAAGAGATTGGGGCCGTTGATCCGTGCCGAAAGGGACGAGATCACATGGTCGGACTAGTGGGTTGTCATTATTGGCTGGCTATTTACACAGGTACGGAAAACAAAGTAATTGGTTGTGCAGAGATGATGATGCTAACAGATGGTTTTGTACTGTCTTAAATGCATGGCGAAAACAAATGCTGCGAAGGAAAAACAAGGGTATATGTGACAATGACAATGCGAGCGAATGTTCATGCCAGGAGAAGCACCTATAATATACCGAAAATAAGGCAGGTTCCAAGGACGTGATGTGACCTCAGGTGAACAGCATAGCGTCAAGATTCTGCGTGAAGTCCAGAACGACGATTCTCTGATCGTGCGATGTGCTAAGTGGCACACGTTATTATTACCGGCGATCACAATCACAGCACCAACAAGTGACGCACCTAACGATCCGGTGGACATCAAACTTGACGTCAAAGATATAACCCAAATGGTGCTGCTTGTACTGTTGTATAAGCCGCCCAGTCTGGAGGTCCCACACCTTGACGGCCTTGTCGTAACTTGCGCTAACGAGGCGCCCCGTAGCGGGATCGAGTGCAAGCGCACGCACGAGTGCGTCATGCCCAACGAGTGTGCGTATACATTCGCCTGTCGTTGCACTCCACACTTTGATTTGACAATCGCTCGAGCCGGACACGATGTAATCGTCCTGTTATTCGCCAATTGTGAGCGTGTCAGAAGCGGGATAAAATGAAACCGATATGAACCTTGAATTCAATGCACGCGAGCCCGCGATCGTGCCCGTCGAAAGTGCGCAAACAGGAGCCGCTTTCGATATCCCACAGCATCATCTTTGTGTCCCCGCTGGCGCTTACGATACGCCCGTTCTGCAAACCAATGGCATTAACAGGACCTTGATGCCCAGAAAGCGTGCGGTGGAGCTCAAGAGTTTCCCGGTTCCACACTCGAATCTTTGTATCTTTCGAGCTATTGAAAAAAAAAAAAAAAAAAAAAAAAGAGTCCGCGAGTTGAATGCCACTCTGCGTGGCCGAGACGAAGGTACCACTCACCAGCTCACGATCCATTGATCGTCAACGCGAAGGTCCAGAACACCATCGAGGTGCCCTTTCAACACCGCTCTCACTCGTGCACGAAGCTTGCCACCCTCACCGATCGATATTTCCCAAACGCACGCCCTCCGGTCGCTGCTTCCACTGACCATGAAACCCTTCTTCTTGTCACCTTGGATGTCCCAGTCCTTTTCGAACTTTAGACAGAGAACGCTTCCATAATGACCCCTGAACGTGCCCAAGCAGCGTCCAGTCTTGATGTCCCAGGCCTTGATCGTTTGATCACGGGAACCAGAGATGATTCGCTGGCTGTCAAACTCAAGACAATAGACGCTGTCGGCGTGTCCCCGAAGATGCCTAGGGTTCGGGGTACCCTTAGTCCAGCGTGCGTCCAGGGCAGAACGTCTTTGATAAAGTTCGCGCCAAGGGAGGAACAACGGCGCATGAACCGAAGCGGGGCTTGGGAGGAATGAGTCAGTGGGGCGCTCGGGACTCCAGGGTGATGGTGTATGCGGAATGGGGATGGGTGGTCGTGCGAGTACGTTGAGGTTGTCGGTTCGTACGCTGGGAGACAAGGGGCTGGGTTGGTTGTGGATACGCCGTCCTAAATTCCGGCCTGTCGGACTGTCTGGGGATAGTGTGGGGCTGTCGGGACTCTCTAGGGGCTCGTCCAAGGCAGGGTGTGTGCGGGCCAGTGCGACGGCGCGGTCGAGATTGATTCCCCACCCCTGGCGGCGGTAGAAGAGCTCGCGCCAGACAGCACTGTCACTGGCGAGGGTGTTCCATCTGCGTGAGACGGTTTGACAGGCGATAATTGACGAAAGGTCGAGGAAGCATAGAAGGTAGATGGCTATTTCGGGGGGGAGGCGGGACAGAAAGTCTACGGGGGCTTTAGAAGACGGCAACGAGAGAAGATGAGGAAACGAACCGGCAAACTTCGGAGGGGAGTACAGGACATCACCGGAATCCACGTAGCATGCCTCGTCGATGAGCTCACCCTCTTCCCCGTCGAGGGGCTGAAGGTCTGCGTAGCTGATATTGGAGGGCATTGCACTGTATGCCTTACGACGGGTTGCTTTGCGTCTTCCTTTGCGGGTTTGGGAGGAGAGTGCACCCCAGAGACGAGGGATGAGGCACTTCATGGATTTGGCAGTGTGAGGTGATCGTTGAGCTAAAGTACGGTAAGAGGGGGGCCCTTGGATATCGTTATAACGCTTGTCACCGGCAGAAGTGCCGAGCCAACGTAATGAAGGGAGGGAGGTTTGAGAGCTGCCATGCCTTGAATGTGGTAAAGAGGGGAAAGAGTTGCGATCTGGACCGGGGCTGGGCGGACTGACAATGGAGAAGTCGAAAGAGAATGATGGGGAGGGTGGGCGTGTGACGGTCATTGCGTGCTGTACAGAGAGGGGAGTGCCGTCGATGAAGTCGAAATCATCGGAAAAGTGAGTGTCGAGAGTGAGCATGGGAGGTGACATCCTTGGTTAAACGACAACAGCCACTATGAGTCGTCGCGATGACCCTCGGGATTCCTCGCTCGAGACGAGGTTCACAATACCACAATCCTGGAAAAGTCAAGATACAGTCGGTTCGTCTCTCTCCAACTCTTCTTTTATTCATTCTGCTCAACCCATAATAGACGGGCTGGCAACTTCTGGCATGTTTCTCGCCGGTCTCATCATGGTCACCCGGAACAGGTCGCTCTCTTTCCTATCACCGCCACATCCCACTCACTCACTAGACAGGTTCCTTGCTTGGCCCTCCCTTCTTCTCGGTGCAAGCGCCTGGATCAATCAGCATCCCCTGCGCACTAAAGAGGGTGGTTCACCGCCGATCGGCAACCTCATGTCCGTCCTCCTCCCTCGTGTGTCTCGCTTGCGATGCTCAATCCTTTCCTTCTCGTCACAGGCTGGCTTGTTTTGCCCTTGTCTCAGCTTATCTCCCCCTCTTCCTGAAAGCTGGCTCGACGGCGGCGGCCGCGAAACAAGTCCCGCTGGACTATACTTCGTGATCGTGTTTCCTCACGGGGTACCCCTTGTCCATACGCTGTAGCCCCACACTTCTTCTGAACTGCGTCACGATCGCGCTATCTATCTTAATTTCAGAGTAAGCTTTTTGGGAGTAGGCCACGGGTACCCAGATAGCACGATCGGTAATAATACATGCGGTTTTACAGCATCGATGGTTTACCCTGGGTCAACCTAGCAGCTATTGATGAGCGTCGCCTGGTTGGCTTGCGAGTGTCATAATTAACATAGAATAGGAGTGGAAAAAGTGCTACAGTCCCGAGAAAAACGATGGATCGGTGTCGATCTGATTCCTCCCCTTTTTCTGCGGCCTCCCTTCGAGTTCTCGCTTGTCCTTTTTCCTCCTCTTCTTCAGTTTCTCACCTGCATTTTCCTCGTCGCTTGAAGTGTCGTCTTTCTCTTCTTCGTCCTCTGTCTTCGCATCACGCGCGTCTTCATCCTCGAACACCTCACGTAAATCTGTCATTCGCAACGCCTCGTCATGTCCAACGCTCCCAATCCACCGGCCTTCACCAGCACGGTCAATAGCGATACGCTCAATAGGGAGGTCACCGTGGTCTGCAATAACGCCAACGAGGCGCGTGGGTAGGAGCTCAATGACGCGCAAAAGCCCGTCAGAGGAACCCGTGAGGATGGTGTTTTGCGAAGAGGGGTAAGTTGAAGGAACTGCGCAGAGGGCGTCGACGGAGTTTGGGTGCCTGCAATGCGGCTCGCGTTGGTAGTGCGATAGGAGCTTAGGTTCATGATGTTCTCACTCACCCTGGCACTCGATCGACGCAATCAGCCCAGCCTTTATTGCGGTTGAAGATGGAGATAATGCCGAGCTGGGTGCCGACGGCTACCTTTGTGCCTCTACAATCGGCAGATGACAGGGGTAACGGAGCGGAGAGGAGGATGGGAACGAGTATTCACCCTTTGAATGGTACGATGGACAGCAGCTCGTCTTCTTGATCTTCTGAGTGGGCGAACGGCTCGGGCTTTTTCGAGCGCACGTCCATGACAGATAGGGTGCCGTCACCGCTGCGCACATCAACTTACTCACAGAGCACGAACGGAAAGGGGGGCCGTCGACACACCTCGTCGCGACTAGCTGCTTCTTATCTTGCAACCACATGAAATCGGAGATAAAGTCAAAGTGCTGTGTATATTGACGGACGGCATCTTGTTTCCGTGGGTCCCATAGCTTTCCTCCGCATTTTGTCAACGGTGGGCAACAATATGAGACTACTCTACCTTGATCACGCCGTCATCATCGCCAGTAGCGAGGATATGCGGGGTAGGGTGCACGACACAGTTGATGGGTGCGCTGGGAAGAAGTTCACTGGGTTCACGGACGCACCACGGGCTTGTATGCCGTAGGACTCACTCGTGTACCCCCTGGCGTGTCTCAGACAGCGCTCCGGTGCCTGTATCGATGATACTTTAACACCGAACCGCGTAAACGAAGAGATCGATTGTATTGGATAATAGCAACACACTGCAGAGATTTGTTTTTTCCTACGGCATAGAGAGATGCCCCGTCCGGACTCAACGCAAGGCCGCGGCACGATCGCTTCGAGATGCGCAGCTCAAAAGCTGGTGAATGCACACCTTGATCGTCATAGGTGAAGGCCTTGACCTTGCCGTTGAGAAGACCCGTATACACGACGTTTGAGGTGGGATGGAAAGCCAAGTCAAAGATCTGAGAGCCGAGCGGAACGACTGGCATGAACGCGGAAGTTGTACGGAAGCGTGTGAGCGTGAGACCCGGAGCGACCGATTCGGAGCGAGGCTGTACCGCACCGTGACCCCGCTACCGAACACCGTTTCTGTTTCTCTTCGTCGTTCGTCGTTGCGGCATGCGGTGCGCGTTTTGAATCCTCATCACCATGCCCCCTTTCTCCTTTCTCTTCTTCCCCGTCCTTTTGGTCTTGGCCAATGCACTCGCAGAGACCGTCACTCTCCGTCGTGATGTCGGCTTCTATGAGAATGGCCTCGACACTTTTCATCACTCCCCACACGGTCACTCTGCAACCACCGACGACGCCCTCGAAGTCCTCAATGTGGTCCTTGTAGCTTCAGTAGATGGCAAATTTCATGCCCTCAACCGCACAACTGGTGGCAAGCTCTGGTCTATGCCTTCTTCACCGCCGCCCTCTTCAACACAAGGTGCCTCTCAGACCGTTCCGGCTATCCTCGAGCCTCTCATATCCACCAAGCACCTCGACGCTGACCCCGACCTCGGTGACGATTCGTTTGCTTACGAGACGTACATAGTCGAGCCACAGTCCGGTGATATCTATGTAACCTCGTCAAGTTCCCCCACCGCACCTCTCCAACGCCTCCCACTTTCCATGACACAACTCGTCGACAGGTCCCCCTTTTCCTTTGGAGAGGCAGATGGACGCAGCTTCGTGGGCAGCAAGAAGACCTCTATTTTACTCCTCGAGCTCGAGACCGGACGCGTAAAAGCTGCCCTCGATTCGGAGTGCCCATGGGACGCCTGGAATGATTTTGCCGAGCAGGACGTGATGGATATCGACTTGGACGAGCTGGAGGGCATCAAACCATCCCGGCTTTACCCGTCCGAGATTTTCATTGGTCGCACTGGTAAGTCGTTCACTCTACGCCCTTCGCGTTGATCAACAAGTACCACAGATTATCGTGTTTCTATTATTACTCGTCCACCATCACAACCTCCGCGGGTTCAGCATCTGTCGTTCTCCACGTATGGACCCAATAACCAAGATCTCGAGTGGCAGGCTGCGTATCGTCGCAGCGTAGACGACCTTTACGTTGAACCTCTGCCTAATGGGGAGGTCATATCCTTCAAGTCCAATGGGGACATCAGCCCCACCACAACTCTCCGAGAAAACCAGCCAGTTTGGGGACAGAAATTCTCGAATCCTATGTATGTTCTTCGTCTCGCTCTCTTCTGGTTGGGCGCTTAACGCTATGGTGCAGTGTGGCTATCTTTGATGTAGTCAAATCTGCCCGGCGTACCTCTCCATTTGTACTCCTCCAACCCCGCCTTCGTCTCCGGGATATCATTCCCACCACCCCGCGACAGCGCGATTACCCCAACGGTGAGACCGCCTTTGTCGGTCTTGTCACCGAAACTGGCTCTCTTTTTGCTCTCGGCCCGGACAACTTCCCACTCGTCGCCTTTAGTGGGCCTGTATCTACGCAGCAAGTCGAGAGCATCGAAGGAACGTCAGAAGAGGGCGTTCTTATCTCGCACGAGGACGGCAGGCTGCAATGCTACGAGGGCACCACTGACCGGCGATGTCAGACCGGGGTACGGACGCTCAGAGCTGACGGCGTCTCGCACATTGCGCGCCTTCTTGATGGCGTTCCAAGTCCAGAAGCACCTGCTTTACCTTCCACCACTGGGAGCGACAGCCGCCCCGGGAATACCAACTCGCAAACATATGAAGGGGACGAGCCGCTCGTTTTCGGCGAGGGGAGGATTCGGACAGTCCCGTGGCAATGGCTTTCCAATGTCCCAGAGTCGGTGGTGCTCGGACGGGCCTCCTGGGCACCACCTAGCTCTGCATTACTCCTCACACTGGCGTCTATGGTTGGGACATTCCTATGGTTTAAGAGGAGACCACCGCAGAAGGCGCACGTCGCTACTGGGATATCCGTCCCAAATGAAGTGGACTACAATGAAACTTTGGTTAAGGAAGCCACCGCAATTCCTCTATTACCAGCTCCTGGCAATAGTTTGACGCATACCCTCCAATCAGAGTCGCCGGTTGTCGAAACTGCGCCGATTGCGATTGCAGTACCACCTGAGAATACCCTCCATATTTCCCCAGAACCCTTACCCCAAACACCCGGCTCACTAACCACTGCAGTGGTTGCACCTGATACCCCCGTGGCACCCCCTGCGACAGATGACAACGACAAAATCAAAGCGGAGCCCGCAGAAGGTGCAGAAGACGCCGGCGAGGTCAAGAAGAAGCACCGCAAGCGGCGACGGAAACGGAGGGGCGAAACAAAGGACGCCGCTGCTGAGGGTGGCGACGAGCCGGAGAACGAAGATGGCGAAGTCGGGGAAGGCGATAACGCGGCCGTATCTGGCTCACCATCGCTGATTCCTCCACCAACGCCAGTGCCGCAGACTTCGCCTTCGCTCACTGTTTCCGAAACAGTTCTCGGTACGTCTCCTGCCCGTTTTTACTGCCCGAAAGAATCTTATATTGATTGGACCTAGGGTACGGCTCACATGGCACCGTTGTTTACCAGGGTGCTCTACAGGGCCGTGCAGTAGCCGTCAAACGTCTCCTTCGGGACTTCGTTACCCTCGCCCACCGCGAAGTCAGTCTCCTTAAAGACGCAGACGACCATCCAAACGTCATTCGGTATTACTACCAAGAGGCGCATGAAAGCTTCCTTTACATTGCTCTCGAGTTGTGTCCTGCCTCGCTCGCGGACATCATCGAACGTCCTGACCAGTTCCGCGAGGTCGCTGTCGCCTTCAATCCGAAGCGTGCCTTGCGGCAGATTACCTCTGGCCTAAGGCACCTGCACGCACTCAAGATCGTGCACCGTGACATAAAACCCCAAAATATCCTCATCTCAGGCGGAAAGAAGGGGGAGTCGAATGGGCATCGGATGCTGATATCCGACTTTGGGCTCTGTCGGAAGCTCGAGCTGGACCAGACGAGCTTCTTGCCGACCACGGGTGGCGCGATGGGCGTAGGGACGTTTGGGTGGAGGGCACCGGAGATCCTGCGGGGTGAAGTCAAACTCGACGAGCCTCTCACGGACGACCATTCACACAGCTCGCGGGGCAGCGTTGGCACCGCTACCGGAAGCAACTACTCAGGGACGGGCAAGTCGACGACGCGGCTCACAAAGTCGGTCGACATTTTCGCACTCGGGTGCCTGTACTATTACTGTCAGACGAACGGCGGACATCCATTCGGTGACCGATTTGAGCGGGAGGTCAACATCATACGGGACCAGAAGTCGCTGCAGGGGCTAGAGGGCTTTGGGGAAGAGGGTTCGGAGGCAGTGGATCTCATCAATGCCATGCTCGCCCCTGAGGCTGCAGACAGGTGCGTTCATAGCCGTATCGTCCAACACCGTGACGTCCTGACTGGCATCAAAAAGACCCGACACGACGACGTGTCTCATGCATCCCTATTTCTGGGATTCCGGTCGCCGTCTAGGATTTTTGCAGGACGCTTCAGACCGCTTCGAGATCATGTGTCGCGACCCCCGGGATCCCCACCTCGTCCTGCTGGAGAACAACGCGATCAACGTGGTGGGTCCCGACTGGCCTTCGCGGCTGGACAAAATCTTTGTCGAAAACCTGGGAAAGTTCAGGAAATACGACGGGCGATCGGTGCAGGACCTCCTCCGTGCCCTTCGGAACAAGGTGAGCTGCACAAACACAACGCATTTTCGTTCTTGCGTTGCGTCTGACATGCTGCTGTGCTAGAAACACCACTACCAGGACCTACCCGAAAATGTCAAGCGCCACGTAGGCTCCATGCCTGAAGGATACCTGTCTTACTTCACACGCCGCTACCCTCGCCTCTTCCTCCACGTGCATGCTGTCATCGCAGGCTCCTCGCTCCGCCACGAGTCCATGTTCCGCTCGTACTTTGATCTTGCCGATTGATCCAATCATACACTCGCTATCTATTCCTAGTCCTACCTTGGGGAAGTCATGCACATGTTGTCACAAGCCATCTGTATTATCATTTAGTCTAAGTCTTGCGTAGTTTATACTTATTCATTGGGGCCCATCATGGGGTGTGCTGTAGTAGTGAAGCACCGTGTGATGGTGGCACGATCGAGTGCTAAAAATACATGAGGTGTAGTACAATAACACTCAGAAAAGCGTCCGCCGATTGCGCCTGTCCCGAGCTCATTCCGTCGTCGTATGTGACTTATGTACGGTGGGTCTAGAGAGTAATAAAAGCATCGCCGCACGGCCAGAAAGATCCCCAATAATAGAAAACGGAATGAAAACGTGAAAAACATACACTGCATTCTTATTGCCTTGAACCTCCCACGATGACGAGCGTAACGATGAAGGCCGTCAGAAACATCACGGCGCTGATGACCGCAGCAAGCCGACAGCGGTAGACCCAGACCTCCGCGCTATACGGCTTCACAAACGTGACCACCTTCTCCTTCTGCACCGCATCCCCATCGCTCGAAGGAGGTGCCGCGTGCGTTTCCACCAATGCCGACGCCCGCGGCGCGAACGGGATCCACCAGGCCCACGCCCAATGTCTGTGCGGGGCGACATCTCCGCCCGTGGCATGCTGCTGCTGCTGCCCTTCCTTCGCCCCGCCGCCCTGCCCCTTCTCCAGGTCTTTCCCAAGAAGAGGGACGGCCGTCTTGCCCTTGCCCTTGGTGCGCTGGCGCCTGCGCGGTCTCCACAACGGCAGCGCGGCGCGCGCCTTTCCGTTCTCCTCCCAGCGGCCCTCGGCGATGAGCCAGCCGCCGATGAGCCAGCACCACGGCGCGACGAAGCCGGCCCAGAAGAGGAGGACGGGGAGCGGCGGGAGGCGCGCGAGGGCCCTGCGCGCGGCGGAGAAGGACGGGCGTGAGAACGCGCTGCCGAAGGTCTGCCGGCGCAGGACGAACGTGTCGGACGTCCCGCTGCCGCTGCCGCCGGGCGTGGGCCCGCGCGTGCGCGGGCGGGGACGTGCGTGCGCGGTCGGCGGCTGGGCATCGGAGCTGCTGCTGTCGGTGCCGTTGGGAGGCGTCGTGGTGAACGGGGTGCTCGCCCGATCAGAGTCTGTGAGGGGGTCCATGCCACCGCCGGGGAGGGGGGCGGGTGAGTAGAGGGTGGTCGAACCGGAGGGGCCGCGGACGTCCACTGCTGCTCTTCCTGATGCAGGAGACACCGGGTCTTCGGTGTCGCCTGCAAGCGAACGTGCGGTGACGAAGCTACCCGTGCGCTCGGAGGCGGTGTCTTCGTAGACGGTCGAGAAGAGCTGTGGACCCGCACGATGTGATACTGGAGGGTAGACCGGGCGGATTTCTAGAGGCGTGATGTTCAAGGGCGGAAGGGTAGGGGGGTGGATGGAAGTTACATTGGTGTGAAGCGAGCTGGTCGAGGTTGCCGAGATCGATCGTTTCAAGGGACGTCGTAGGAAGGCGGAGTAGGTCGAAGCTGCATGAACAAGCACAGTGAATCACACGCACCGAGGGCATGCAAGCCATGTCGCTTACCTACTGACACTGGTGTACCGGGCTCCATATCGGTTGGAAATAGGTCCCGTCTACTAGTAGGTGTGGGGACGTATGACTGTTCGGAAATGGGGGACAATGGCTTGGCCGGGGGCTGCGCTGAAGGTCCGTCCGTCCGGGAGCTAGCCAGCCTATCAAGCTGCAAAGAGTGATTGCTTATGGTAGAGGATTGTCTGTGGAGAGGCAATGGAGCAGGAATGGCTGAGAGAGAGGCAGAGCGGCCCAGCCGTACGCTAGGAGGCCGTTTTGGCATGGGTGGGCCAGCTTGTGATGCTGCTAACGAGTTCTGTAGCCAGCTGACGTGCGAAGGACGGCCCTGACGTCCGTCTGCTTGTGTCTCGTTGCCGGTTTCTCGCAGTACGCTTCGAGTGGGGGTCCGACGGAGAGACGAAGGTCGTTCGACATCCAGGCGTGAGGCAGCGGGGAAGAAATTAGCCATGAGCCTATCGCACGACACGAGAGCGCTTGGACTTGGTAAGGACAGCAAAGGGGGTGGTGGGTATGCTATGCTGTGCGCACAGTGCCATCATTATATACCCTGAGGGTGCTGCACCTTGGCATGCCCCCGCATGGAATGACGGCCACGAGGCGCTGATGTGGACTTCATCAATCATCTTCCCAGTCGACCTGGGAGTAACGAGAACAGGCGGGTCGGACTTTGCTGGAGGCGTAAAGTGGAGTAATAAGGACCGCGGGAACAGAGCGACAAGTCAAGCCGGCCAGGGAGGGGAGTGTAATACTGTACTCTGGCCAGCGTTGCCTACACTTGGGCCGGGGTGCGCGGACTCAGCACATTCCGATCATCCAGTCATAACGTAGTGCCAGTGGTAAGGAAAACCGACCATTTACCTCATTTTGGGGCACACAACCTTGGACGACGTAACGGTGAGGCAAATGCATAGCACCGGTGCTGGCCTGAGCGTACCACTGGCACTAGCCGGGGCACACATTTACCACGTTTTGATTCCCATTCGAATGGGACCTGCATTAAGCGCTAAATTGGCTACAAGATAGAGGGAATGAGGGAAAGCACCAGAGCAATACGATCCTTAGATTAGACAGTGTGTGCTGTACATAATCTCCGGCGGGAGTCGAAGTATACAACTGTGCAAATAAAAAGGACGAGGAAGCAGATCGACAACTAAATAACTAAATGATCCCCGGCAACGAGTAACTATTGCTCTTGCTGCTCTTGCGAAGTACCATCGTTCGTCTCTGGGGTGCTGGTAGTGGCTTCAGGCTTTGGACTGGGTTCGACAGGTTCAGTTGGGCAAGCTACTTCACCGTTGCCGGCGTCCGGGGTAGCACCCGTCGACTCCTCATCTTCAGCGTGAACGAGGGGTTCCTCGACGTTTGGTGATTCGGGAGATCTCACGTCGGGCAAGTCATTCGAAGGTGCTTCAGCAATCGCTTCCGATTGAACGATTGGGGCCTCGTCATTGGGCACAGTAGACAGTTCATCGTCTCCTTGTGGGGGGTGGGTTGGGTCATGGGATGGTGGTGCAACGCTGGGTTCACCCTCTGGCGTTGCCGGAGCTTCCTCAGCCGTGCCCTTGCCGTCATCCGTAGAGATTCCTTCCTTCTTATCCTCCAGCTCGACCTCTTTGACCCCACGCGTGACCTCCTTGACGCCAGGATCAGTCTCGGTGCCCTTGGCCCGCAGCTCGCCTAGCTCGGACATGCCCTCGCGCTCAAGCGGAGCACGGCGTTTCCGCGAGGACCCCGCGTCCCGCACATCATCACCATCACCATCCTCATCGCGTAACCTTCGCTTGCGGCCTATCGTTGGCGCATTCGAAGTAGCTGTTGAGATGTATAAGATCCAGTAAAAATGATAAAGCGGAAGGATGCACCGTCGTCGCTCCAAGGTCTATCCAGACGTGGGTATATGGAAGATGAGATCCGACGGAGGAGCTTGAACATAATGAATGAAGAGATAGGATGGTGTGATAGGGTATACTGAGCACGGGGGACCCGTACAGAACGCGTGAATTAATTGGGTTTAATTCGTGAATTTGCGTCCACGCGGTTCACACTCCGACTGACACACAACCACATGACTACCACATGTCCGGCGCTCATTATCTTAGATAATTAATTTTATCTTATCGATTGACAATTAGATTATGACTCGGAATGACCGCAACCCGGAGTTCAATATTACGATCACTTATCTCGTACCGTCAACCATCAACAAGGAAGAAATATACCAAGAAATGACATTAGACGTAACCAGCTTCATTGACAACAAAGGGGGGAACTCGGAGGCGATACGCGAGTCTCAGCGAAAGCGCGGTCACTCAGTCGAAGTCGTGGATGAAGTCATTCAGATGTACCAAGACTGGGTCAAGCGTACGTCGTACTGCTACCTAGAGAGGTTTCTTCTTGCCAAATCCCCCCTGACAGTTGACTTTGAGGCTAATGGCTTGAGCAAGCAATCGAATGCGCTACAAAAGCAAATTGGGCTTAAGAAGAAGGTATGCAGGATTGCTCTGAAGCGAGAAATGACAACTGACACACACCTGTCACAGGCAAAAGAGAACGCGGACGACCTCCTTGCAGAGAAGAGGGGCATCGATGCGCAAATAGACGCAAAGCGGAAAGAGTCGCGTGATGCTGAACTTGCAATGCGCCAGAAAGCGAGCGCGATCGGCAACATTGTGAATAAAGACGTTCCCGTGAGCCAAACGGAGGTACGCCGTTCGTTGATGCATTTCGGCATTAGCGAAATATAGTTATATCTAGGATGACAACGCCACACTTAGGACTTGGCACCCGGATGGACCTAACGGCCAAGTAGAGAAGAGGACTGACATCCTGGCGCATCATGAAGTTCTACTTAGATTAGATGCGATGGATCTCGAACGGGGTGTGTCTCTGTGTCCTGTCCAACCCGAAGTTTCTTAACCAATTTTGTAGGTGCCAAGATCGCGGGCCACCGTGGCTACTTCCTCACAAATGACGGTATCGACCTCAACCAAGCACTCATTTCGTATGGGCTCGATTTTCTGCGCCAGCGCGAATATAAGAAAATCCAACCCCCGTTCTTGATGAACAAGGACGTAATGGCGAAGACAGCACAACTGGATCAGTTCGACGAAGAGCTCTACAAGGTGCGTGATGCTCTGGTCGCCAGTAGCATCTTTGTGACATTTGCTTATGCAGGTCATTGGAAGCGACGACGAGAAGTACCTGATTGCCACATCGGAACAGCCTATTTCGGCATTTCACTCGGACGAGTGGTTCGAGAACCCAGAGAAACAGCTCCCCATCAAATATGCGGGATATTCGACGTGCTTCCGCAAGGAGGCGGGTTCGGCCGGCCGTGACATGTGGGGAATATTTCGTGTGCATCAGTTCGAGAAGGTCGAACAGTTCTGCGTTACCGAACCAGAAAAGTCGTGGGAGATGTTCGATTCGATGGTCGCTGCCTCGGAGGCGTTCTATCAGAGCCTCGGCATTCCGTATCGCGTCGTCGCAATCGTATCGGGTGCATTGAACCTCGCTGCGTCGCAAAAATATGACCTCGAAGCGTGGTTTCCGTTCCAGGGGGCTTACAAGGAGCTCGTTTCGTGCTCGAATTGCACTGACTACCGTGAGTGATGATCATTTTCAAGCTTAGGTTTTCGTGCCTAGACGTATTTGACAGAAAGCCGAAGGTTGGAAGTCCGCTGTGGGCTGAAAAGCAAGGACCAAACCCGGAAAGTCTACGTTCATATGCTCAATGGCACACTCTGTGCTACTGAGCGCGCTCTGTGTTGTCTAGTTGAGAATTACCAGACCCCCGAGGTACGTCCAGGCCAGCTGCTGCGGGAACCTACACTGATGCCGCTCGTAGGGTTTACGGATCCCAGAGGTTCTCCGGCCGTATATGCAAGGCCGCGACTTCCTTCCTTGGGTGAAAGAACTACCAAAAAGCTTGCAGCGCAAACAGGGTTGAGGATGTAGTGCGAAAGTATCCGACGTTTAATGTGCGAGTACCCGCTTAGAAGTTTTTTTAATGTAACCAATCTTTATCGGGGTCTTACAACCGAAGCTATGAAAAAAGTTTTCAAATGAGGCCCCGAGACGTGTTCGAGACAATATATTGTAACGGAGAGAAGGATGTTGCTCAATGGTCCAGTGGAAAGGAAACTCCCAGATACGTCTGGTACCGGGCTCCAGGAGAAAAAATATGCTCGCTCACTGAAGGAACTCTCCCCGTTCTGTAGAATGCCGTCTCAGAGTCACAAGCTTTACAAGCCAGTGCCAGAAACGAGCGATCATGCAGAACAAGGGATGAGCTCCTTTCGGAAGGCGTGGTCTCTCCACAGGAGAAAGGGGGACACCAGGGAACATTGAGTGTGAAAGCGAAAGAGGAAAAGGGTGGATGGATTGAATGCACTGGGCCCGAGTCAGTGCATATTAATCCCCGCCGCGGAGTCCATAATTCCACGTGGCCATATCCTTTTTTGGCTGATCCCAATAAAAACACCTGTGCCTAGTTGCCCAGATGATAAGTACAGAAACCTTGACATAAACACCACCAGTTGTCATTCAGTGTATGAGGACCACATAATAATAATTTTTTTGGATCAATTTATATTCCAGGGCAGTACAAATGACAAAGCCAGTCCTAAGACATATGGACATTGCAGAGTATGGGTAATGTACATAAGGGTTCTCATGTGCCATTAAGCATGTAGAGTATGTGTGTTGCATTCCCTCCCAGAGGGGACAAGTTGGTTAAGGGTAAGGGTTTATTGTAAGGGTCCAGAATGAAGCATTTTGTAACAGTACAATGTGAATGGACACTTACTACATGGTTATGACTACAGTAGTAAGTAGGAATTAGTCATGGACTTAGGATCAGTCAGTGCAAGTTGTACTAGCATGTGATTGTTAGTATGACTCATTACTAGGATAGCGGTAGTAGGGTTTGAGCTACTTACGCTACTGGGTTTCGGACTCATGGAGGGGCTTCAAAGCTACCTCCTTACATGTATAAATAGTGGACTGCAAGGACCAAGATGTGCTATCTTGGTCTTCTTCTCCAATAGCACTTCTACTCATCTCTCGGGCCTTCATGCCTTGCCTGTACCAAACTTCCTCTTGACCTTCGTGTCTAAGAGACGATTGATAAACAACAAGTCTTTGTTGTTTCGGTCTTGTCCACAAGAGCCTTGTGGATCTCCCTGGTTGTATTCTGGGGACTGCTTCAGACATACGAACGTCTATACTCGAATTGCTAAGTTGTGAATGCCCTTGTCACAGTCCAAGTCAGACTCACGCAGTGGTAGCATAGCATTAAGACCAAGATAGCCACCATGGTGTTCACCACAAGAGAACAGTGGAGAAACTTTCAACCCTATAACCTAGACTCAAGAGGAGAATGAGGAGTACCACAGAGGTTCCTAGGAGCAGCCCATTGGAGGGAATACTGAGGAGATACAGGATACTTTGTTGATTTCCCAGCAGACCCCGTCTGATATTGACCAGTTGAGTTCAATTACACCAACTTCTGTTGGACAGAGGTTACATGGAACCCCATAGACAATCAGTGGGATGTTGTCCGACCTGTTGAGCTGGCAGCACTAACAGCGATAAGAGCAAGAGCAAGGCTAAGAGACAAAGTAAACTTCAGAGGATGAAGAAACTCTATTAGCAGCGCAACACACCTAAGAGACAAAGTAACTATAGTACCGTCAGCGTAAGGTAGAGGCTTAGTAGTAAAGAGGAACTTACACTTCAGAGGATGAAGAAACTCTGAAGTGTGAGGGCGAAAACAGCAAGCCTTATATACAGGCTGCTTAGCTAAGAATGGTCTGTGCGCACTGGTGACTCAAACAAAATGCACCTGGTCTGTGCGCCAGAGGGAGAAATGCCATTGGAGGGCAGAGAACAATAGAACCGCCTAATGCGGATGTGATCGGTATCTTAAGAATAAGAACAAGGAGAACCTAATAAGGAACTACAAATAAAGATAAACAATAACCGGTCCGTATTAGTCCGGAAGTCCATAATCTAACCATAAGGGTCAGATACCGTAAAAGGAAGGGAATGACTCAATCATATCCCACGAGACATCACACTTCAATTTGGTGACGTCTCAACATCCCTCCATGATTGAGGCAGTCCATTCTGGAGATAAGATAAGAATAGGTGGTAGATGGTGATGAGAGCGTGTGTCAAGTTTCAACAAAGTTGAAAATGCTTTGCAAGTTCTCAACATAAGAACTGTGCAAGAGTCTATAGGAGTTCGGGATTGAGTTCCCTAGAACACTTGACTTCATAGTGTTATAAAGGACAACTTTTTGAAGTGCGGTAGTGAAACTCCATATAAGACAGAGAGAAAGGACTCTCTTCTGCAGAGATAAGAGCGAATCTTATTCTGCCTTGACACTCCATCGGCAACCTTATAAAAGGTCCATCAACCCGAATTTCTGATAGATGTGGATCCTGTTCCACGATCTATTCTCTCCAAATCTACACTAACCCAACATCATTAACCAGCTTCTCGAAGGTTTCCCTTGGTAGAGACTTAGTAAGTCCGTCTGCTACCATGTCCTTCGTTGGAGTACGTATCAGGTGTATCACCTTGTTTTCTACATACTCTCTAACAGCGTGGTGCTTGATGGGGATGTGTTTGGACCGTCTCCCTGTAACAGGGTTCAGGGCTAAGTCTACAGCGCCCTTGTTGTCACAGTGAAGAGGTATGGGGGAGGAGACCTCGTACCCCAGTTCCTCTAGGAACGTCCTATACCACTGAGCTTGGTTTGCAGCCTCAGCGAGGCTCATGTACTCAGCTTCTGTGGTGGACTGTGCTACCGTCTTTTGCTTTCTGGTGCACCATGAGATGGCACCATTCGCAAGTAGGTAGACGTAGCCAGTGGTGGAGTGGCAATCTTCTTGGTCACCCCAGGAAGAGTCGCAGTAGCCATGAAGGCCTTCTCCACCATTCCCTCCAGAGTAGCGCAACGCGTAGTCCTTTGTAGTATTAAGGTATGCTAACACGTATTTTGCTAAGCGGAAATGCTGCTGAGAGGGATTGGAAGCAAATTGGCTGAGGCGCGCAACAGCGAAGGAGATATCAGGTCTGCTTCCAATCTGCGCGTATAGCAGTGACCCGATTATCTGTTGATACTTCTTAATATCAGAAGTAGAGGCTTGATCTTCGTATTTGATCAAGTGAGCCTCCGCGCCAGAGGGAAGAGGGGTATATACTGGGTTGGAGTCCCTCATTCCAAACCTTTCAACTACATCAGAGATGTAATCTGACTGGTTGATGGTCATAGTGCGATTAGCACGATCTCTGGTGATGTTAACACCGAGATATGACTCAATCTCTCCCAGATCGGTCATCTCATATCGGCTTGATAGAGATGCCTTCAGATCATTGATCTTATCTAATGAGTTGCCCAGTATAGTGATATCATCTACATATAAGATGACGAAAAGTGCATCACCCCCCTCTTGGAGATGATACACATATACTCCTGCATCAGAGTACGTCCGCGTAAAGCCGAGTTCACTAAGAACTCCATGGAACTGTAGATTCCATGCGCGGGAAGCCTGCTTCAGACCATAAAGGGCTTTCTGAAGCCGGCACACCAAGTGTTCTTGGCCAGCTGAGACGAAACCTACGGGCTGCTCCATGTAGATTTCCTCGTCCAGTTCTCCGTGAAGGAATGCCGATTTGACGTCCATCTGGTGGATCTCCCAATCCTCCAGAGTGGCTAGCGCCAACAAGAGTCTGAGGGACTCAAACCGGGCTACTGGACTAAAGGTTTCGTCAAAGTCCACCCCCTCTAGTTGGGTGAACCCTTTTGCCACCAGCCTAGCACGAAAGCGTCCATCCGCCTTCTTCTTAAAGACCCACTTGCACTTCACCACCTTCCTTCCAGCAGGAAGGGGTTCCAGCCGCCAGACCTGTAGCTTTTCTAAGGCATCCAGTTCATACTGGCACGCCTCTTGCCACTGGTCGGCGTATTCAGACTCCATGGCTTGCCTGAAGGTCTGAGGATCCCTATAGCCAGGGGCCTCTGCCGCATTCAGCAAGTCCATCATAGTCAATCTACTGCTCCCTTGCATAAATTCGTCATTATCCTCATTGTAGTAGCGAGGATTCTGACGCCTCGTCCTTGTGCTCCGCCTAGGGCGAGGGGGCGAAGACACCTGCTCAGTCCTGGGACTCCTAGGAGTCTCGGCAGGAGGACTGACATCCCTATTAAAATTAGGGGCAGGTATCGGCTGGGTCACCATAGGTGGCCAGTTGCGCCTAGAGCGCGAAGGACGAGGAGGGGTTGACGTAGGGGGCGCAGAGGGTGGGGTCTGATATATAGTCTGATCTACTGGAGCGGGGTGAGTGCTGGGTGGGGTGCTAGGCTGTTGTTCCTGCGGAGGGGCTTCCTCCGGCACCTGCGTAGTAGGTGGGGCCACATTAACTGGCGGCACCTGAGGTGCTGTGGCAACAGCTGGCAGAGGCTGATCAAGCACTCTTATATAGATGGTACCGCCGGTGGAGTCAATAACCTCCTGTTCCGGCACTGGTGTAGTGTATTGGTGAGGGATCAGGTCACCACGGGACGGGAAGACGCTCTCGTCAAACGTGACATCTCTGGACGAGACGAAGCGTCGGCTATGTCTGTCCCATAACTTATAGCCCTTGGAAAGGGCTTCATAGCCCACAAACACGGCTTCCTTTGCTTTAGGATCTAACTTTTGCCGGTTGTGTTCTGGTACGTGATAGTAGGCTTTACAGCCGAATACTCTAAAGTAAGAGACATCTGGGACCGTACCATTCCAGAGCTCCAGCGGAGTTTTCCACTTATTGGAACGAGTGGGAGTGCGGTTATAGATGTGCACAGCAGTCTCAACTGCTTGTTCCCAAAAGCCAAGGCTAAGGCCCGCATGATGAAGCATGCTGGTGCCTTTTTCCATAACCGTGCGGTTAAAACGCTCGGCTCTCCCGTTCTGTTGTGGAGAATAGGGCATAGTAAGACGATGCTCAATGCCCGCTTCAAGAAGTATGTGCTTTAGATCGTTATTGACATACTCGCCACCTCGATCAGAATGTAAGGATTTAATGGGCTTGTTAAGTTGTTTTTCAGCCCACGCCTTATAGTGTAGGAAGGCGTCCTTAAACTGATCCTTTGACTTCATAAAGATGACGACTGCTGCTTTTGAGAAGTCATCTATGAAGGTGGCAAAGTATTTGTTCCCCTGAATAGAGTTACTCTGAAGGGGTCCAACTAGGTCACTGTGGACGATCTCGAGGTGATCCTCGGCACGCTTCATGGAAGCAGGGAAAGGAAGGCGAGTGGATTTGCCAAGTTCACAACCATGGCAAGGTCCCGCCTCCTCTGGTGTATTGTTTATAATGAGGCCTTTTACAGCCTCAGGAGCATGCGTCTTCAGCGCTTCTTTGGACATATGTCCCATGCGCTTATGCCAAACATCAAGGCTAGCAGATGCAGGTGCTTTGACAGTATTTAATTTATGACTGTCAAGCCAATATAAGTTGGCAGCCTTGTGTCCTTCCGCTATAGTTTCCCCTTTGTAGCAGATTGCGAAGGATGTAGAGTCAAAAGAAACTACAGCGCCCTTGTCTGTTAGGGCACTTGTGGAGAGGATACGCGAGTGCGTATTAGGGAGGTGCAACACATTGGAGATTTTGAGGTCGTAGCCTCTGTTGGTTCGGATGGTTATAGTACCCGTTCCAACACTCTTTAGTAGAGAACTATCTCCGAGCAGAACTTCGATGCCTTCGTGAGGTGTATAGGTATCGTAGTCTTCAATGTATGGCGTGAAATGTGTTGAGGCTCCACTGTCCATCATCCATCTTGACTCTATGTGCGCGGTTTTATCACGCATCATGTAAAGGGAAACCTGAGGTGCCTCATGCACCTCTTCTATTTTTCCAGAGCCGTTAACTATTGTAAATAGTCGGCTCTTTGGTACAGGTATGGTAGTAGAGTTTAGTCTATCTGCCAGAATGGCCTCCGGCGCGGCAACAATGAGGTTTTGGGCAGCTTTCCTCAGCTGCCCAGCCTTCCCCTTCTTTGCGTTCTCCTGGTCCCTTTTTAGTTTGAAGCAGTCCAGGCTTTTTATGGCCGGGCTTGTGACAGTAATGGCAGATAATATCCGCCGAAGCGGAGCTGCCGAGATTGGGCGATGGTTGCGCCTTTGGGGGGCGCGAACCAGAGGCCCGGTTGATAGGGGCCACCTTGTTAAGGGTGGCGGAGGGACCGGAGAGTCGAGATTCCTCATTGATGAACCTATTGATCAGGTCCTGAGGTAGTAAGTTGGCAGGGGGGCCTGCGGCCAGTATGGTTCCGGCGATGGTAGAGTATGAAGGAGGGAGGGCGTCTAATAGGATGAAGGACATTTGCATGTCCGAGACCGCCATTCCGTTTTCCTGAAGGGTATTCCTCAAATCCAGCATTTTTTGGAGTTGAGGGAGGAAGGGGCGACCTTCCTCAAGCTTGGTATTGACCAAGCCTACCCATAAATTGAAAGTGGCCATAGAGCCAACCGCACCATACAAGGCTTCCAACTGTTCAAACTTGTCGTGAACAGTCGGGAAGAGGATTTGGGAGGTTATCCCAGACAAGACCTCCGTTGTGACAGACAGATATAAGAGGCCAATAATGACCTCCTCTTGTTTCTGCCACAAGGCTATCATGGCAAGTCCTGCATCAGTGGGCCCCGTAGGACCAGCAACACCTGCAGCCAAGGCAGGATGTTGGGGGATGTTCCCGGGGTTATCATGTGTGAGGTGCCTGGAGCAACCGTTCATCAACATGAGTGAAGTGAATGTTTGTGCCCAGGACTGCCAGTTAGTTCCATCCAGCTTGGCGAGTTGGACGGAAGGGGGGAAGACGAGAGTAAATTGAGCCATTGAGATGTTTGAGTGTTAAAAATCTGGTTCCGAGGAGCAGTCAGAACCAGTCCAGATCTTGGTAGGAAAGGTAGCGGTCCAGCCATAAGAGCGCTATACTCCGTAACACTCAAGGTGTCACGCCCCAGGTGTGCGACTTTGGAGTACCAACTTGTAAAAAGTACTAGGTAGTATAAACTAAACCCCTTCTCAGGACTAGCCTGTTACCACGTGGACCTTGCAAGAAGGGCAAGCAGTCTTAGTGATAGCTTTAGTCAGGGTCAAGCAGAGTCACGTCTGGGGTACTTCCCGGCGAAGGGTTTCCCGGAGAACGTGTCCTAACCTTTAGGCCGTCCTCAGGGGCTACTCAGGTTCACTGGTAGCCCTGAGAGGGGCAGTGCCCTAGAGAGGAGCCAACAGCGAGTTCCAAGAGGAAAGATGAGGATCAACTCCAACATCATTTCCAATTGCCGTCTGTGGGGTCTCTAGACCAGACCAATAAGGGTCTTGGCACTGATGTATAGTACTTTTACTTATAGTAGCGACCCCTAGTTGTGTCAGAGGGAAGGACTTCTGGGTTTGACTATTAACCAGGCCTTCACACCCCTTAAAGAGACCCAGGTATTAACCGAGTATCTCCCAACCATTAGGGTGGCCTATAGCCGCAAGGGTCTTCCCCTATTGGCCTAATAAATCCGGACGAAAACCGGGAGGCAGAAAATAAGTAGTGAGGAAATGCGCACAGGGGAACTTAAGGTCGCGTCTGCTGACTTAACAGCTCCCTAGCGCCTTTCGCGAGAACCTTCATAAGAAGGCTAGCCAGTATTGGCACGACATTTTAAATAATGCCGGTGGACAAGAAAGGAATGTGTCGAAGGAAGAGGATAGAGGATGCTCACTGAGTGGGAGATAATGCACGAGATGTGTGGTTGCAGAGTGAGCAAGAGACACAAGGTAGATCTGGAACACGGCTGTTAGTATGAGCGTCCAGGGCCCATAACCTGTTGAGCTGGCAGCACTAACAGCGATAAGAGCAAGAGCAAGGCTAAGAGACAAAGTAAACTTCAGAGGATGAAGAAACTCTATTAGCAGCGCAACACACCTAAGAGACAAAGTAACTATAGTACCGTCAGCGTAAGGTAGAGGCTTAGTAGTAAAGAGGAACTTACACTTCAGAGGATGAAGAAACTCTGAAGTGTGAGGGCGAAAACAGCAAGCCTTATATACAGGCTGCTTAGCTAAGAATGGTCTGTGCGCACTGGTGACTCAAACAAAATGCACCTGGTCTGTGCGCCAGAGGGAGAAATGCCATTGGAGGGCAGAGAACAATAGAACCGCCTAATGCGGATGTGATCGGTATCTTAAGAATAAGAACAAGGAGAACCTAATAAGGAACTACAAATAAAGATAAACAATAACCGGTCCGTATTAGTCCGGAAGTCCATAATCTAACCATAAGGGTCAGATACCGTAAAAGGAAGGGAATGACTCAATCATATCCCACGAGACATCACACTTCAATTTGGTGACGTCTCAACACGACCCGCAGGAAGACACTATTGCTGTGATATAGATTCATGGGAACTCTGAGAAGATGATTGGGGATCCCTCAATGGAGACAGCAGCTCAAGCGAATCAGAAGCTGAAGAAGAGCAGCACAGAGAGCAACCTCACTCGGAATCAAGTCACAAAGAGCCAATCAAAGAACACATGGCAATGGAAAGCGAAATATGCCCAGGAACAGGAGATGACACAAGCCTACTAGCCCACATAGCTGAGTCCCTACACATCACAGTCCCAGAAGAAATTCATATCAGACCCCCCATGGCTACAGAAACCTATGAAGCACCAGCTGCAGAAGAGGTACAATGCATCAGGGAGGAAGCCGAAGCTATCCTCAGACCCATCAACCCTGGAGTGGGACACTGGATGACTGCTGACGATGCGGCACTTTTCCAAGCAATTGGACCCGACCAACCAGATCCACCAGAAGGACCACCCCCACCACCAGGAGGACTGCCTGGAGGATTCCTGGGACAAGGACCAATGGGAGGAGGGTTCCCCAGAGGACCACTGGAAGGAGGAGTACTGGGAGGAAGACTGCCTGGAGGAGGAGGACCCCCTCCTCCAGGACCAGGGGGAGAACCACGTGGGGGAGGACATGGGTCAGACAGACTTGCAGGTGAACCTCCAACTGTCTTTGATGGAGACCACACTAAATACAAGGCCTTTTTAACCCAATGGCACGTATACTGGGGCATAAACCTGGAGGCCCCCATTATGCAAAATGAGTACCAACAATCCCTCCTATTCTTGGGATATGTAAAAGAAACAAACATCAGTGAATGGACATTGACCATGCTTGAATGGCTGAACCAGGAAGTATGACAAGGAGTAAGCCAATACTCTCAACCCCTGTGGAACCATATCACCACCAAATTCACCAAACAATTCGCAAATATCCTCAAAGAGGAACAAGTGCAAGTGGAACTACAGAAAGGAATCAAGATGATGGGGGAGGACATTAATGTGTACATGGTGCAGTTTGAAAGATTAGCCAGAAAAGCTCACTACAACCTTAATGATTGACAAATGATTGATCAATTCACGGTGGGACTGCCACGAGCATTATTCATGAAGGTATATGAGTTAG
This sequence comes from Lactarius vividus, assembly GCA_021527035.1. NCBI lineage: Eukaryota > Fungi > Basidiomycota > Agaricomycetes > Russulales > Russulaceae > Lactarius > Lactarius vividus. The sequence continues at coordinate 84,327 of JAKELG010000098.1, read as the reverse complement.
ATGAACCCCACACCTTCAAACAATGGAAGACATGTGCCCTCAGACAGCAAAAACAATATATCCACATGAAGGCACACCTTGACAACCTCAAAATGAGAAACCCACCCTCCTCCACACAGCCAAGGTGGAGGCCCACACCACCCAACTAGGGACCACCAAGAGGGCCACCACCACCACGATATGACCCAAACATGATGGACACATCTTGTTACGATTTTCCCTCTTCTCTTCCTTGGATGCCTCTTGTTCCTTACTTCTCATTCCCATGCCCCACCTCGATACGCCCATGATTCCTTATGCGCCCAACCGTTTCTGATGATCTCTTTGTTGCATGATACGTCTGCACACCTCCTTCCCTGTATATTAAAGTTCACGGCGCTCTGGTCTCAGCTGACTCACACATGACCCCACGCAATCACCATGCTTCTTACTATAGTTGTGCCCTTGTTCTACTTTTACTCAGAACCCTCATATTGCGCCATATGTTTGTTGTGTACAAACATCCGGTATCAGTATATAAGTCACACACTACCTAGCTTGTACGGTAGACTTGACTTCTTGTGTAATACCACATCGTTGTCAATCCACAAACGACTGTACGCTCACTGTTTCGCTTGAGCATGACTTTGGTTTGCCTTTGCACTTGAACCCCAGAACTTCCCAACTATCACCTACATGTCTGAGGAGACCGTGTGGTGCTTATTCATCATCGAACTTGGTCTTAATCAACTAACTCGCATCCCGTTACCTCGGCCTGAGTGACTTAGTGACGTGCATGTCGCACATAATGTTCCTGTGGTAACGTTACACATCTGCAGATAGAACTCGTGCCTGAGTAGTGGAAGTAGGAGATCCAAATAGACCATTCATGTTATGATTTCCTCCTTTTTCCCTTGGATGCCTTTGTTTCTTGCTTCTTACTTCTTTACCCCACCTTGATACACCCTAGCTCCCTATGCACCCAACCGTTTCCTACAATTCCTTCACCACACGATACGTCTTTACGCCCCCTTCCTTGTATATCAAAGTTCACAGTGCTCCGGTCCCAGCTGACTTGCATGTGACTCTGCGCAATCACCACTTATCCCATTACAGTTACACCTTTGTTCTACTTTCGTTTGAAACCCAAGTATTGCGCCATGTGTTTGTCATGGACAAACACCCTGTACTAGTATATAAGTCACATGCTACCTAGCTTGTATGGTAGACTTGACTTCTTGTGTAATACCACATCGTTGTCAATCCACGAACGACTTTACGCTTGCTCTTTTGCTTGAGCACGACTTTGGTTCGCCTTTGCGCTTGAACCCCTGAACTTCCCGACTATCACCTGCGTACCTGAGGAGGTCATGTGGTGCTTATTCATCATCGAACTTAGTCTTAACCGACTACCTCGCATTCTGTTACCTCGGCCTGAGCGACTTAGTGACGTGCATGTTGCATATAATGTTCCTGTGGTAACGTTACATTAAGTCAAGTCTCTCGCAACCCTGGCGACTAGTAGGAGTTGCACGAAATTCCAGCCGCAGTACATCGATCGGTATATCACCGATGAACTCTCCAGCCACGAAAAAGGCACAGTAATCTGGGAAGAAATCCATAACCAAGAGGGGTACTTCATCTTTGATGCCAAAAACCAGGAATACCACCAAGTCTGTAACGTCTACCACGGACGTTGGTCTGACTTAGACGCTGTTGTAACGTGGGTTCCCTCGGGGATAAAACCTGTGGTTGTCCGAGTGCTCGGGGAAAACTGCGGGATGAGGCCAATACGTGCCTGTGGAGTCTCTATAGGTGTATAACGTCTCTTCTACCGGGACGTTCGGTGGTGGTGCTGGGACTTTGCGAATATACTCCCACGCAAGGTTGTCGACGATGTAGTAGCAGTGAGTAGGGCGTGCAGTTCGAGAGTTGAGATATTCGAAGACGAGATGACACGTGGTACCGGGTGGGTAAACGACGGTCGACTGATCTACCATTCACAAGGGAAGATGGAGATATGGTCACGGGGATCCCTTCTTGGTCGTAGAGGGATATACCGGAGCTAGCTCACTTAGGGACACTGCGAGTCCCTAGCACAGAAGACGAGTAGAAGTCGTGGTATTGGAAGAAGACCAAGATGGGGATCCTGGTCCGTGCTACTGTGAACTTAAATACAGGTAAGGGAGCCAGTTCTAGCTCCGCTCGAACTCGTAAGTAACCAATAGCGTAAGTAGCGTACCCTAATAATAGAATGCGCAGTCATCGTCATAATACCGAACACGTACAACAAGGAGGCATCAGTCAGCAAGCCAAATCACGATCACGTACAACAATAGGAGTCGTCAGTCAGCACATCACGAGGCAGTAAGATCCGAAGTCCATGACATATTACTACTGACACGCCTAGTCATCACGATCGCGTCAGAGTCCACAACCGGTCCGGACAGTCCGGGACAAAACGTAACATCACCCCCTTTTCAGCGTCAAGCCCCAGCTTGACCGCGCATGATGGCCAGCGGGTTAGTGCCAACCTCGCGGAGGGCCCGGATGCGGGCTATCTCCTCGGCGTCTTGCTCCGCCTTCGGTCCGCGATGAAGCGAGGCCCGAACGTTCTCGATGCGATCCACTGCATGGGCTCACTGAAGTCGGGAGACACACCTGTTGCGCTCGATCTCTATGCGCTCCAACTTCATCTGCTCCGCCGCCAACCGATGCTGCTGTGCCCGCCATCCGAGCGTCATGCAGCGATAGCGGTGGACCTCGGCCATGAGAGTTGCGTCCTTCATGTGGAGGAGTGCTTGGTCGACTGAGTCGACTAGTCCCGCGTCGGAGAGCAGGAACGTGAGGTCGTCGTCGGTGTAAGTGGGGGAAGAGGACTGCTCGTCGTAGTAGGGGACGGCGTGGACGGGTTTTCCGTACTGCTGGTTGCATCCCGACCTGAAGGCCAGGACGAATGGGTCGGCGGTGAGGATGAGCTGAGTATACCGGGCGGGCCAAAGACGTTCCTGAGCGTCTCGAATCTGGAAGGGAATGTAATGGACTCCCCTGTTGAACTGATACCCCCTGGGAGGGGGTGTCTCCGCCTGACCTTCGGCCTCCTGCACAGATTCCTCTTCTGGATTGCTGCGAACCGCGGGTGGATGCGGCGTCGGTAGTGTGATAGCTTCCCCGGTGGGTCCGCAAAGCGGGGGGGTTTCCGAGTGTGTCGTGGTGAGATGGGTGGCGTAACGTAAATACTGATGCGCCTCGAGGCGCTCCGCCGGGTCGTATGGGTCTCCCGAGTCGTCGGGGCCTGCTGGTGAAGTGGGTCGGCTGGGTACGTACCCCTGTTCGTCGCCCGCTGGAGTGGGCGCTCTGGTTGGGACGTAGTGGTCTCCGAGATAGTTGGGCTGGTTGCTCTCGGAATAAACAGTGGGGGTCGGCGAAGGAACAGGGGATGGCCCGGGGGAAGGAGGACGACTTCCTCGTTGGTGAAGGGCGAGGGTAGACGACAGGGGTGACGATGGCGTGGATGGTACTCGGTAAGGTGTGGATAGCTCGTCGTTGACGACATAGCGGAAGTTGATGGGGGACTGAGAGCGCATTAGCAGTGAGAGTGGGAGAGGGGGATAGAGACGTCTCTTGGGATTTCCCTGTGTTTATATGCGCTTCGCGAGCGGGGTTGGAATTTTTGAATTCCCGAATTGCGTCGTCCGCGAATACGTCATCTTTATCGACCCATTGATTGTCCGAGTCAGGGTACCCCTTCCATTTGACCAAATACTGCAATTTGCGACTTCTGCCGAACCGCCGGGAGTCTAGAATCTTCTCGACTTCGTATTCTTCTTCTCCGTTGACTAGATCCGGTGGCGGGCGCTGATAATTGGGCCCGTGCGTGGGTGTTTCGCGATAAGGCGTCAGGAGGTCCACATGGAACACCGGGTGGATCTGCCATTGCGTGGGAAGTTCTAGACGATAGTTAACTGCGGACATCACCTGAACTATCTTAAACGGGCCGTGGCGTCGCGCCGCTAGTTTTGCCGTTGGTTGGTGCGTACGTAGGTGGCGTCCTTCTAGCCATACTTGATCTCCTATTTGGAACTTGGGCGTATCTTTGGCCTTGACCCACCCCTGCTGCGCTTTGATCATCAACGACTGTGCGCGCTGTCGGAGTTCCTTGAACTGTTTGACCCTGAGTGCCACCTGCGGAATCGGCGATGGCCGATCAGTCCAATCAGCGCGGGGGTTGTACCCCATGAGGAGCTGGAATGGGGATTCCTTAGTGGTTTCACTGGGCCAATTATTATGCGTAAACTCAGCCATGGGGAGGTAGTGGATCCAATCGTCTTGTCGTTCGTTGACCCAGAACCTTAGGTATTGTTCTAACCATTGGTTCGTGCGTTCTGACTGTCCATCGGTTCGTGGGTGATAAGCTGTGGAGATGTTCTGTTCGATCCCCAAGAGTTTGCATAGTTCGCGTGTGAATTTTGAGGCGAATCTGGGGTCGCGGTCGCTGATTATCTTCCCTGGTAGTCTGAATCGGGGAAACACGTGTTTGACGTATAGGGCGGCTGTTCCTTCGGCCGATATTTCTTCTTGGCATGGGATGAATAAGGACATTTTCGTGCAATCATGATCTGTTATCGTGAGTATCGTGTCGCAGCCCTGTGCTTCCGGAAGTTTAGTGATGAAATCAAGCGCAATGGTTTCGAAAGGCATAGCTTCGGGTTTTGGGAATATTGGGCGTAGCGGTGCTTTGATGGCCCTGGTGTTGACCTTGATTCTTTGACAGTCGGCGCATCCTTTGACGTAATCCATGACTTCGTTCCTCAAGCCTGGCCACCAGTAGTACCGTTCCACGAGTTTGATGGTTCGACTGATCCCCGGGTGTCCGTATACGGGGGGGTCGTGGTGATTTTTGATGAGTTCCCTTTTTTCCAAGAGTCCTCCCGTAACCACTCGTCGTCCGTCCTTGTACCAGGTGCCTTCGATCTTCTTTAGCCCGTGCGGGTCCATCCAGGGGCGGAGTTTGTCTTCCTCTTGGGCATATACCGGGTTTGTCTTTTCCATTTCTTGTACTGATATGGTGGCGTTGATTCGGAGGGGGTCTTCTGTCGTATCTATTGCTGCGGCCCTGACGAAGATGTCATCAGGTAATACCGTGATTTGATCGTTATCTTTCTCCCCTTGGTCGTAGTCTGGGCGTCTAGATAAAGCGTCGGCTCATCCGTTTGCCGTTTGTTACGCTCCGTAGGGCGCACTTCGGGAGATCGCACTCGACCGGTCTTCAGGGGTTCCTAACGACCTAGGTGTTGACTCGCTCTTGTTCCGTCGCTTGAGCTAGCGCTTGCTGTCGTTCCTGGTCTTCAAGGATAAATCCGAAGCGGACGATCTGAAGGACTCGGATAGCAACGAAAAGGTAAAAGAAAAGAATGACTTCGCTCTTATACGCTGAGCTAGCACGCTCAATCAATCGATCACGTGACAGGGAAGGGAGGGGGACCACCGCTATAGCAGAGGGACGAACTCCGAGGTCTGCGTAGGGTACGGATGCCGCTGTGATGCTGGGCAAACTCCGAGGGCACGTAGGGCAAAGAGAAGAGGAGGTGGATTGAGAGCAGAGGGGAACTGGGGACTACTTGGACTAGGTTGTACGGACTATACAAGAAGTCAAAGCTACCGTCTAAGGTCGCTTCTACGTGGTACTTATACTCGTAGGGAAAGCTATTGGAACTCAGCTGAAACCCTAATACAACTGTCACATGAATGCTGCGGAAACTGCGGAACTGCGGAAAACACATGTCCAACGCCACTGATGGTGGCTGAAACATACAGTCCATGGGCGCATCAAGCCACAGGGACGAGGCACGGGAAAATCAAGACAAATACAGTAGCGGATCACAAACCAGGCACAATCGATAACACACGTTCTAATCCAGGCACAAGCTCATCTGGACTCTTCTGGTGCGGTCTAGGCCAGGTCACGTGCCAGGGTCACGTGACGGGCAATGACGTCATTCCGGCGCTAATCTTCCGGACCTTGAGGTGGGTCTTGGGGAGTTGCGAATCTTGACAATAGGATGGTTGTGCGTAGGTGTAGCGCGCGTTCTTCGTGGTACTTCCAGAGGCGTTCTCTAGCCTCGGCTTCTTCGGCTGCTTGCGCGGTTGCATCTAACAGATGTCGGTGACTTGCGGGTTCCCAGGCGACGAATTGCACTGGGGACGGGTCGCGTGGTGGCGTAGTGGCGCGTTCCGGAGGGCCAAACGTAACATTACCCTCTCTTCGGGTTCGACGCCCACGTCGATCGGCGTCTTCTCGTAGTCTGGAAGGGAGTAGGGGTGATTGCGGGTTTATGCGGCGAAGGTGGTCCATGGGACTCTCACCGGGTAACCGCATTGGCAACTTCAAACTTCGGGCCAGCGTTTCGGCCAATGTCTTCAACTTCGGGTCTTGGGGCTTCGGGACGTACAGTGGGCCAGATCCAGTACGTTGAATCGGCAACGGGGTGCGAGACGGTTCTACCGTCGCGGGTCCCTTCGGTGGTGTAGGAGGTGGCGTAGGCCAACGACGCGTCATCGTGGCGGGTCGTACTTGTAGGGATGGAGTTGGAAACTCCAGACTCGGGGATCGGCTTGGTCGTCGTCGCGGGAGATGCTTCTGCGGACAATACTGTTGGATATGTCCGGGAGAAAGACAGTGGAAACACTTAGCAAATGGGGCGTATACTGGCGGTTCGGGACGAGGCGGCTCCTCAAATCCTGGCACTGCTCTTATGCGGACTCTTCCAGGGGTCAGGTCCATCGCTTCCGGGTGACTTCGATATTGATACCACGGGGCTTGCTGCGCAGCGCTTAGGTCTTGCCGCGCGCTCAACACGTTCCTCTCCCATGATCCGGGAGGCGCGCTGTACTGTTCTCTCGCCTCGCCAGGCGGCATCTCGTAATACACCTGCTCAGGAGGCACAAACTCTCGTGGGCGGTCGTAACTGTAACTGGCTGGAGGGGAGTACTCATCTTCGCCTTCAACCCTCTCTTCTGACTCATACCTATCCTCATCGGGCCGTTCTGCCGCGGAGTCTTGGAAGTAGTAGTCGTCGACGTCGCTTTCTTCTTCTGGTTCGTAGTACGGGTCATCTTCTATTCTGTAGTCGGGGTTTAGGATCTTGTAGGGATCCGTCATGTCAATCTTGTCCTTGAATGGACGTTCTTCGTCATAGTCGTTCTCGTACGGCTCTTCCAGCGCGTCGTGGAACTCTTCACCATCAACCCATACAGGTTGGTCCCAAAATTCTTGATCGTCGTATTCTCCAGCCTCGTCAGGCTCTTCCTCAGAATACTGCGCCGTTGACGACAGTGAGGGCGCGCGGGAATGAGAACGGTGGCGGGGACTTAGCTCATAGGCCTCTTCAGGCGCGTTTTCTTCGTCTATCCATACTTCATCGCCGTCATCTTCGACCGGGGCATCGTCGCCCTCCCAGTCTTGAGAGGCATCTTCGTCTCTTGCATACGCCTCCAATGGGCCTTCAACGTATTCTTGTCTCGCGTCGTCACGCGGAAACCAAATGTTCTGGAAATCACACTCCACCTGTTCCAACAGGGAGTCGTCTTCTTCGTCTACGCCACGCGTTCGGGCATCTCAGAGGTTTCGTACTTCGTGGTCAACCCATTCCCATGTATGGAGACCTTGGCATCGTGAGAGGAATATCAGAGCTATTTCGTAAGGTGAGAATGTCTGACGTAGCTCGTAGGACCACTCGGTCCACTCATGTAACGCTACCACCGCGTTTAGCTCGACTTGAGCTCGTATAAGGGCGTTCACGACTTAGCTGGTGACCGACACACGCGTAGTGTCTTGATGATCCCGTAGAATACTACTAAGGCGACCCAAAGTACGCGTCCTAGTAGTACCAAGGCAACTCCGACTTGTCGTGTCGAAAGGGCCAGGGTCTTAGACTCGAAGGTCAAGACTTTATAACAGGGGCTTTCCCTTGTAGGCAAGAAGGCGTGAAAGCCTAAGTAGAAGAAGAGAAGTGTAGTGGTATTGAGAAGAAGACCAAGATGGCGTATCTTGGTCTTTACTGTTCACTACTTATACATATTGAAGAGGCAGCTTTAAAGCTCCTCTTGAAGACGACTACTACTAGCAATAATAGCTCGAACCCTACTATCGCTATCCTAGTAATGAGTCATACCAGCAAACACATGCTAGTACGACGCTGACTGATCCTAAAGTCCATGACTAATTCCTACTTACTAACGTAGCCATAACCGTATAGTAAGCGTTCACGTCAATCTCCGTACCGTATTCTGAGTCCCTTGAGTCCGACCGCGACAACTCATCAAAGAAGTGTGAGGCATGACTTGGGGCGCCTTCGAACACTATTCTTGGGGCAGGGGCAGGGGAAACTTGTTTGGCTTTGCCTTGTCTCGGCATTGTAACGTCTACCACGGACGTTTGCCTGACTTAGGCACTGTTGTAACGTGGGTTCCCTCGAGGGTGGAATCTGTGTATGTCCGATAGCGGGAAAACAGCGGGATGGGGCTGATACGTGCCGGTGGAATCTCTGTACGTATAGAGAGTCTCTTCTACGGGGACTCCTGCGGGTGGACTAGGAACGGTGTGAACGTATTCCCACTGAAGGTTGTCGACAATGTAATAGCAATGAGTCGGACGGGCAGTCCTGGCGTTGAGGTATTCAAAGACGAGATGACACGTAGTCCCGGGCGGATAGGGCACTATTGGCGAATCTACCATTCACAGAGGAAGATGGAGATAGTGTCACGGGGATCCCTTCTTGGTCTTAAAGGGATATGCCGGAGCTAGTTCACTTAAGGGCTGCTGCAGGCCCTTAGCACAGAAGACGAGTTAGAAGGTGGTATTCGAAGAAGACCAAGATGGGGATCCTGGTCCGTACTACTATGAACTTAAATACAAGTAAGGGAGCTAGTTCTAGCTCCGCTCGAACTCGTAGGTAGCCAATAGCGTAAGTAGCGTATCCTAACAATAGAATGCGCAGTCGTACTCGTAATCCGAAACACGTACAACAATGGGACATCAGTCAGCAAGCCTAATCACGATCACGTACAACAATGGAGGGTCATCAGTCAGCACAACACAAGGCGGTAAGATCCGAAGTCCATGACGTATTACTACTAACGTGCCGAGTCATCACGAACACGTCAGAGTTCACAACCGGTCCGGGGCAGTCAGAGGCGAAACGTAACAGGCATGGTGGTCAACAGTAGGTGGAAAGGAAGAAAAGCTTTGACTTAATGTTACGCTCCGTAGGGCGCACTTCGGGAGATCGCACTCGACCGGTCTTCAGGGGTTCCTAACGACCTAGGTGTTGACTCGCTCTTGTTCCGTCGCTTGAGCTAGCGCTTGCTGTCGTTCCTGGTCTTCAAGGATAAATCCGAAGCGGACGATCTGAAGGACTCGGATAGCAACGAAAAGGTAAAAGAAAAGAATGACTTCGCTCTTATACGCTGAGCTAGCACGCTCAATCAATCGATCACGTGACAGGGAAGGGAGGGGGACCACCGCTATAGCAGAGGGACGAACTCCGAGGTCTGCGTAGGGTACGGACGCCGCTGTGATGCTGGGCAAACTCCGAGGGCACGTAGGGCAAAGAGAAGAGGAGGTGGATTGAGAGCAGAGGGGAACTGGGGACTACTTGGACTAGGTTGTACGGACTATACAAGAAGTCAAAGCTACCGTCTAAGGTCGCTTCTACGTGGTACTTATACTCGTAGGGAAAGCTATTGGAACTCAGCTGAAACCCTAATACAACTGTCACATGAATGCTGCGGAAACTGCGGAACTGCGGAAAACACATGTCCAACGCCACTGATGGTGGCTGAAACATACAGTCCATGGGCGCATCAAGCCACAGGGACGAGGCACGGGAAAATCAAGACAAATACAGTAGCGGATCACAAACCAGGCACAATCGATAACACACGTTCTAATCCAGGCACAAGCTCATCTGGACTCTTCTGGTGCGGTCTAGGCCAGGTCACGTGCCAGGGTCACGTGACGGGCAATGACGTCATTCCGGCGCTAATCTTCCAGACCTTGAGGTGGGTCTTGGGGAGTTGCGAATCTTGACGATAGGATGGTTGCGCGTAGGTGTAGCGCGCGTTCTTCGTGGTACTTCCAGAGGCGTTCTCTAGCCTCGGCTTCTTCGGCTGCTTGCGCGGTTGCATCTAACGGATGTCGGTGACTTGCGGGTTCCCAGGCGACGAATTGCACTGGGGACGGGTCGCGTGGTGGCGTAGTGGCGCGTTCCGGAGGGCCAAACGTAACACGTTCCCTTGATGTGGTGAATTTCGATGTCATACTCGGAGAGTTCTAGTACTTCCCTTGCTACTCGGCGACTTATCTTTTGCGGAGAGCGCCAATACTGGAGGTTCATGTGGTCTGAAAACACTTTGATCTTGTGCGGTGATCCTGCTAGGTAGTGGCGCCAGTTCCTTAGTGCTTTCACGATTGCCAAGAGTTCCAGGTCGTAAATGTCGTAGTTCCGTTCCGCCACACTGAGGGTATTCGAGTAGTAGGCGATGGGATGCCTTTTGCCGTCTTCTTTGCGCTGAAGTAGTACTGCTCCTACTGCGAATCCTGAGGCGTCTACTTCGAGTTCGAATTGATCCTCTAGTTTGGCATGTGCGAGGACGGGTTCTTCCGTGACGAGCTTTTTGATCTTGTCGAACACTTCTTGTTCTATCGTTGTCCACGTCCATTCCGTGTCTTTTCGTGTGAGTTTGTTCAGGGGACGAGCGTGTGTGGCGAAATTTCGAATGAAGGCGTGGTAGAAGTTGCAGAAGCCTAGGAACGATCGCACCTGTTTGACGTTTTTGGGGTTTGGCCAGTCCTTAATGCCGGAAATTTTGACGGGGTCCATGCGTGTCACCCCCTTTTCAATGATTACCCCCAGGTAATCGATGCTTGGGGCGTGGAAGATGCATTTTTCCGGTTTGAGGAATAGATCGTTCTCCTCTAGGAGGTCTAGAATGTCGTGTACTGCGTCGATGTGTGCTTGTTCCGTAGATCTGGTGGCGATGCCTATGTCGTCCATGTATACCCTGATGGTCGTCCCTTTGGTCTCGTGGTACGCAATGAGGTCTTTGCAGATCTCGTTCATCATGGTTTGGAACGTTGCCGGTGAATTGGTCAACCCGAAGAACATTACCGTTGGTTCGAAGAGTCCGTATTTCGTTTTGAACGCTGCTTTTTCCTGGTCGCCTTCTTTGATCCTGACGTTGTTGTATCCCCAGCGAATGTCCAATTTGGTGAATATGAATGCTCCGCTCAGATCTGCGATGAGTTCTGGGATGAGTGGGAGTGGGTATTGATTGCGTATTGTCCAATTGTTGATGTTCCGATAGTCCTGTACAGGGCGTAGTTTTCCGTCCTTCTTTTTGATAAAAAAGAACGATGATGCATACGGGGATTTAGAAGGTCTGATATATCCTTTGGCCAGTTGTTCGTCTATCCATTCCTTTAGTGCCTTGTCTTCGGTTTGACTCATTGGGTAGATCTTGCAGTCGATCGTATCCGGTGCGTTTGGTTTGAAGTCGATTGCGTGATCCCAGGGTTTCGCCAACGGGAAGCGATTTGATTCTTCTTCGCTGAAGATCTTGACGTGTCGTTGATATTCCTCTGGGACCGTTTTCTTTTCCGTGTACTGTTTGGCTTCTATAGCCATTTCGGTGGACATTGTCACGCGTAGACGAGTGTCTTCGAGGTCGCATTCCTTCTTGAGTTGTGCCTCGATCTTCTGCTTATTGGGTAGCAGTAGTTTTTCTAATACGAGGCGCGCGATGATCGGATCTACTCGGGGTTTCGTGGGGTTGATGGTTCGGAGGACAACGGGGTACTCAGCTTCATTTAGCGTAGCCGTGGCCCATTGGATGTCAGGCTGGAATGTAGCTAGCCATGGATATCCCAATATGATGTCTTCTCCTACGTCGGTTACCAGGAATCTCATCTCTTTGATGATCCCTCGAGTTTGTACTTCCAGATCCACGCAGTGGGTGATCTTGCCCCCTTTGTTATGCGTGCCGTCGATGTTCCAGATCTTTCGATGACGGTCTAACTCTTTGAGGCCTAACCTCATCCTTTTGACGAAGTCCGGATGTATGAAGTTGTTAGTGGCTCCGGAATCCACTAGTGCTCTTTTGTCGGCCATGGCGTAACTTGCGCGCAGCGAAACTGGAACATGCATAGATTGATAGCGCGTTATGAACACAGAATTACACCGTAGTGCCCTCACCCAGGCCGTCGGGTTTAGGCGCTTTGAAAATCCTCTCGCCCCAACAGGTCCCGAACTACTAGGTCTCTAGCTTCATCGTCAAGGTTTCGAACTCCGTTTATCCAGCTGGTCGCCCGGTCTTGTGGCGTATCAGTGGTGGCGCGGGCGCCGCGGCTACTGCCGCCGTCATCTTCAAATTGGATCAGAGGTTCGTCTTGGACGCTCTGGACTTCTTCTATAAATGCCCCCCTTCCTTGGCGGGGTTGCCAGTTCGCGTTGATGCGCGGTTTTCGTGGCTGGCGGCAATCTCGCTGGAAATGACCCATCTTGCCGCAATTGAAACATTTGATATTGCTGGCGTCTATGATCCCCTTATTGGGTCGTCCTCCTTGTGGGGTGTACGGGGGTCGAGTGTAGTCGATTTCTTCGGAACCCGCAAGTCGAGCTCTGACCCTTCCTGGCGTGGTGTCCATGGCGTCGGGATGATTCCGGAATGCCTGCCATCCTTGACGTGGCTGTTGGGGTCGGTTTGGAGCGTTGAAAGTTCTGAGAGAAGTATTGCCCGGCTTACCGGGTCCCGGGGGTTTACGTCCCCCCAAACGCGTTTGCAGATGCATCCATTTGCGCTGTTGCTCGAGCGCGGCCGTCTTCCATTGAGCATATGTGTTCGGGCTGTGGAAGTTGTATGCGTTCTTGTACAGTTCCACCGGGAGTCCACTGGTGAACTTGTCAAGGACAAGGGAGTCGTCAAAGCGATAGCCGGCTTCCCTGACCGCTTTTTCAAATTTGGCGACGTAGGAGTCGATGTCTTGCCCTTCCATTCGGAAGCCTTTCTGGAGTTCTTGTTGCGCTCTTTCTTTTTCGAGCGTGTCCGCGAACGTGTTACGGAAGCCAAGTTCGATGGCCTCCCAAATCCACTTGTTGTAAGGTCCGTGCTTGCCTTTGTACGCTTTGACCCATTTGGTGGTGGAGAGAACCCATTCGTTGACATGCTCTCCCTGGATGTAGGTGAGGAAGATCAACGCTTTACGATAGGGAAGGGTGAACGCTGGGTTGTCGTAGTTGGTTTCCACGAATAACTCCCATTGCGTGAGGAACTGCTGGACTTTAGTGCGATCTCTGGTGAATACCAGGGGTTCCTTGCCCATGAACTTCTCGGGTTTGGTTCCGCTTGAAACGTTTGGTCCGGTGAAGAGTGGCCCTCCCGGATCTCCTCCTCCGTCGTCTCCTCCTCCCCCTCCATGTCCTCCGGGTGGGGGTCCCCCGCCACGACTGATGCGTGCGGGTTCCTGGAATGTAGTTGGTTGCTTGGTGACTGTGGTGGTCATATCTGTAGGGATGGACTCAGCTAGTATTCCTAACTGTACTTCTTCTTCTTCTGCTTGTGCTTCGAGAATGCGAATTTCTTCGGGGTTGCTTCCCAAGGATGGGGATGGTGCGGGTGTCTTGGGAGTAGGGGAGCGGACTGGTTCTTCTTCTTGTCCGTCGATAGGTCCCCACTGGTCTCTAGTAGTGGTTTCGCTTTGGCGAATGTCGAGATGGAGGCCTGATCCTGCGGGTCTGACGACTTGTAGTTTGCCGTGGAGTTCGTCCCACCTGATTTCTGTCCAACAGAGATGGTCGAAGTTGAATTCTACCGGGATAAGTCCGGTTTTGCCGTCCTTGTAAGTGTAAAGGACTACGTAGCCTGGGTCTCCTTGTTCTGTCTGCCAAAAGGCTCCTTTGAGGTATTGTTTAGGGACGTTGCGTTCCCCTCTTCGGTCGATGTGATACGGTCGGAATGGGATCCAAAGATCACGGGTTGTTACTGCGGAAGCCACGTTGAAGGATCTTGGTCTTAATGTAACGTCTACCACGGACGTTGGTCTGACTTAGACGCTGTTGTAACGTGGGTTCCCTCAGGGATAAAACCTGTGGTTGTCCGAGTGCTTGGGGAAAACTGCGGGATGAGGCCAATACGTGCCTGTGGAGTCTCTATAGGTGTATAACGTCTCTTCTACCGGGACGTTCGGTGGTGGTGCTGGGACTTTGCGAATATACTCCCACGCAAGGTTGTCGACGATGTAGTAGCAGTGAGTAGGGCGTGCAGTTCGAGAGTTGAGATATTTGAAGACGAGATGACACGTGGTACCGGGTGGGTAAACGACGGTCGACTGATCTACCATTCACAAGGGAAGATGGAGATATGGTCACGGGGATCCCTTCTTGGTCGTAGAGGGATATACCGGAGCTAGCTCACTTAGGGACACTGCGAGTCCCTAGCACAGAAGACGAGTAGAAGTCGTGGTATTGGAAGAAGACCAAGATGGGGATCCTGGTCCGTGCTACTGTGAACTTAAATACAGGTAAGGGAGCCAGTTCTAGCTCCGCTCGAACTCGTAAGTAACCAATAGCGTAAGTAGCGTACCCTAATAATAGAATGCGCAGTCATCGTCATAATACCGAACACGTACAACAAGGAGGCATCAGTCAGCAAGCCAAATCACGATCACGTACAACAATAGGAGTCGTCAGTCAGCACATCACGAGGCAGTAAGATCCGAAGTCCATGACATATTACTACTGACACGCCTAGTCATCACGATCGCGTCAGAGTCCACAACCGGTCCGGACAGTCTGGGACAAAACGTAACAAAGTCCATTATTTCGACGACCTTTGTATCTGGGCTTACATCGACTACGACCCAAAACAAGGACGGTGGTATGCCTACAAAACTGTCCCTCCACAATTCGGCACAGGACCCCTCGGGTCAACCAACATCACAGGAATCAACGTCGACCCAGATGAATCAACCACCCTCACTCCCATACAGCCAGAGATGGCCATCAACACTCAGGTTGCCACCAGCCTTACTACCGCAGGAACCTCTGGCTCGAGCAGTGGAGGACCACATGCTATGGGAGGTCGATCGGCTGCTCAGACAGGCGGAGTGACTCATAGCTCTAGTGCCCAGCCGACGATGGGGCCTAGTGGTGGCCCAACTGTTGGACCTAGTGGAGGCATACATGGTAGCGGTGGAGGCCCACCGGGTGGCGGTGCCCCTGGTGGTGGCGGAGGTGGTCCGGGAGGTGGAGCCCCTGGTGGCGGTGCCCCAGGAGGAGGTGCGCTCCCCATGGGCCCAGCTGGGGCAATACCAGCACTGGGAGGGGGCAAACTTGGGGGCAACCCACCTGTTACGCTCCGTAGGGCGCACTTCGGGAGATTGCACTCGACCGGTTCTCAGGGGTTCCTAACGACCTAGGTGTTGACTCGCTCTTGTTCTGTCGCTTGAGCTAGCGCTTGCTGCCGTTCTTGGTCTTCGAGGATAAGTCCGAAACGGACAATCTGGAGAACTCGGATAGCAACGAAAAGGTAAAAGAAAGGAATGACTTCGCTCGTATACGCTGAGCTGGCACGCTCAATCAATCGGTCACGTGATAGGGAGGAGAGGGGAACACCGCTGTGGCAGAGGGACGAACTCCGAGGTCTGCGTAGGGTACGGACACCGCTGTGATGCTGGACTAACTCCGAGGGCACGTAGGGCAAAGAGAGGAGGAGGTGGATTGAGAGCAGAGGGGACTGGGGAACTACTCGGACTAGGTTGTACGGACTATACAAGAAGTCAAAGCTACCGTCTAAGGTCGCTTCTACGTGCTACTTATACTCGTAGGGAGAGCTATTGGAACTCAGCTGAAACCCTAATACAACTGTCACATGAATGCTGCGGAAACTGCGGAACTGCGGAAAACACATGTCCAACGCCACTGATGGTGGCTGAAACATACAGTCCATGGGCGCATCAAGCCACAGGGACGAGGCACGGGAAAGTCAAGACAAATACAGTAACGGATCACGAACCAGGCACAATCGATAACACACGTTCTGATCCAGGCACAAGCTCATCTGGACTCTTCTGGTGCAGTCTAGGCCAGGTCACGTGCCAGGGTCACGTGACGGGCAATGACGTCATCCGGCGCTAATCTTCCGGACCTTGAGGTGGGTCTTGGGGAATTACGAATCTTGATGACAGGATGGCTGCGCGTAGGTGCAGCGCGCGCTCCTCATGATATTTCCAGAGGCGTTCTCTCGCCTCGGCTTCTTCGGCTGCTTGCGCGGTCGCGTCTAACGGGTGTCGGTGACTTGCGGGTTCCCAGGCGACGAACTGCACTGGGGATGGGTCACGTGGTGGCGTAGTGGCGCGTTCCGGAGGGCCAAACGTAACACCACCACCCGTCTTCGATGGAAATCGAGAGGAGAGTTGAAACTTTCTTCAATCCTTTCGAATTTATCGAGGAATGAACCCGACCGTGGACCAGCTCACAGTACCCTACTCACGAGCCATGACCTTCCTCTCATACATGAGGGGACATCTGGTGGACGATTGGGTAGATGAGCAGGCCGTGTGGCTAGACACCCAGATAGCAGGAGGAGTACTGCACAACGAAGAGAACCTATGGAACACGGTCCTTGACCGATTCATAAATGCCTACACTGACACCACCGAACGAACCAGAGCACGCCAAGACATCGATAAGCTAAAGATGATTGGCGAAGACATCGACATGTACATTGCAAAATTCCAGAACCTCACAGCAAAAGCCAGCTATAATCCAGATGAAGCCAACGTCATTGAAAAGTTCCAAGTGGGACTCCCCGACAACCTCGTAATCAACGCCATACGCTTCCAACACCCGGTTACATGGGATCAGTGGAAAGCAGTGGCGCGACTTCAGCAAGCCGAATATCTTATGCTGAAGCCCCGCCTTACATGCAACTGACAAAATGAAAAACGAGGGGGTCACACCCGAGACCAGTGGGTCCAAGCCCTTAACAAGGCACGTGACCCAAACGCCATGGATATTAGTCGCACTAGAGCCCGCGCAACCCTCACAGACACTGAGAAGCAAAGGATGGTTGCAGAGGGGAGATGTTTCCGATGCGGAGAAAAGGGTCATGTGTTGCATAATTGCCCACAAAAAGGCACTTGCGCTGCTCAGACCACAAGCGACGGAGGAGCGCCTCCTCCCGTCCCCACTACCCCCGCAGTATCGCCTCCCCCCCTCGTTACTCGAGTCACCATATCAGCAAACCGTGTACTGTCGAATGATGAAGTGGCTGACGCTCAGATCGCAGCGCTGGCCGCTCAACCGAAAGAAGTGCGGGACCTCCTGGTGGAGAAGCTTTTTGGAGGAAAGGATTTTCCGAACGCCTGAACCCATCGGCCTGGGCAAAGGTGCTACACGTGTACTATATGTAACGTTACCACAGGAACGTTATGTGCGGCGTGCACATCACTAAGTCACTCAGGCCGAGGTAACGGGATACGAGTTAGTCGGTTAAGACCAAGTTCGATGATGAATAAGCACCACACGGTCTCCTCAGACACACAGGTGATAGTCAGGAGTTCTGGGGTTCAAGCGCAAAGGCGAACCAAAGTCGTGCTCAAGTGAAACAGCGAGCGTAAAGTTGTTCGTGGATTGACAACGATGTAGTATTACACAAGAAGTCAAGTCTACCATACAAGCTAGGTAGCGTGCGACTTATATACCAGTACAGGATGTTTGTACGCAACAAACATATGGTGCGATATAAGGGTTCTGAGTAAAAACAGAACAAAGGTACGACTATAGTAAGAAACATGGTGAATGCGCGGGGTCATGTGCGAGTCAGCTGAGCCCGGAGCGCTGTGAACTTTGATATACAGGGAAGGGGGCGTAAAGGCGTATCGTGCGGCGAAGAGATCATCAGAAATGGTTGGGCGCATAAGGAGTTATGAGTGTATCAAGGTGGGGTATGGGAGTAAGAAGCAAGGAATGGAAGCATCCAAGAGAAAAGAAGGGAAAGTCGTAACATTACCCCCCTGTTAGATCTGAAGTCGCCACAACTTCAGTCACTGCCAACGTAGTCATATATGTCAGTGCTGGGGTCGTTAGTCTCATCATCCCGGTCATCCACCGGGCAGACGTGGCGGTGAAGGAACAAATACCTGCCACGCTCTCCACACTGCCTACATACTTTGTATTGCGGGCATTCGATCTCATCGTGCCGCACGTCGAACCTCAAGCACTTCCCGCACCAGTGGGGACACTCAGAGGGCTCCTCAAATGCCGGAGTAATGGGCGCAAGGCAATGGATAAGGCAATTCTCAGAAGCATGAGCCCGACTTGCGCACCATACACAGACACCAGTCGGCGGTCTATTGGGGCACTCCCTCATCTTGTGCCCATGCTTCTTGCACAAGTAACACTTGCGCTGTTTCTGCGTCCGACTGGGTCCATCTACGAGGCGCAGCATCTCGACAGGTCCTCCAGGTTGTGGCACGAGCAGGAGCTCAGGGAAGTAGTGGTGAGGGCATATGGGGCGAGTGGTGAGTTCTACAAATTTATCGGTAATGAGGGGGATGGCGCCTGCGTACTGCATGCGCTTCGTGATGCCCTGGAGCTTGGCATCCAGATGGAACTGGTCCCTCACTGCTTCTTGCTCCAGGCGTCGCAGATTGTAACACTACCACGGCGTTAGCCCGACTAGAGCTCGTACAGAGGCGTTCACGACTTAGCGAGTTTCGTTATAGCGCAGGTACGTGCGAAGGATTCCTTGGTATACGACTAAGGCAGTCCAAAAGGCCCGGAGGGTCAAGATCACTATGACGAATACTTGGTGACGCGAAATGATGAAGGCCTTAGACTCGAAGGTCAAGGAAAGTGACAAGTCGAGGTGCGAAGACCCGAAGAGAGAAGAATGCGAGTGGTATTATGAAGAAGACCAAGATGGCGTGTCTTGGTCTTCTAAGGCCACTATTTATACACATAAGAGGTAGCTTTAAAGCCCCTCTGTGAGTCCGATGATCCTGTAGCGTAAGTAGCTCGAACCCTACTATTGCTATCCTAGTACTGAGTCATACTAACAATCACATGCTAGTACGATGTGTGGTAATCGAGTCCATGACTAATTCCTACTTACTATCGTAGTCATAACCGTATAGTAAGAGATCACCTCGCTTTCGTATCGTACTTCTGTCCGTAACAAGTCCCAATCGTGACATCACCCCCTTTTCAGCCGCGGCGCCCACGACGGCGGCGAAGGCGGGGGCCCGTCATCCACCCCTCCTGTACCTCTTCGATCCGATCCAACGCGTTAGCCATCTCGAGTCGGAACTTACTGTGCCCCAACTCCGCCTTGACCCCTCCAAGTGCGGCGGCGAGTTGGTGGAGCCGCTGCTCCATCCTCTCAGCCTCGTACGCATAGGCCCGGTAGCGATGGACTTCCGCCTTCAGGCTTACGTCGTGGAGCTCGCCGATTGCGCGATCGAGGCGAGGGCGGTCGTGGTAACCGCCGGCGAAGAGGTGCATGTCCTCTTGTGGGTACTGCTCCTTTCCCGTAGCCTTGACGTGGGGCTCGGCGTAGAGAGGCTGCGAGAAGACTTTCTCGCTGTCCTCCACCAGGCCGAGCACGATGGGGTCGGAGCCCATAATGACTTGAACGTACGCGGCCTGGCGCGTTCGTCCTTGTCCGTCGTTGATGGGGTAATGGATAAAATCCTCCCCACGGTTGTATCGGTACCCGTGGGGCGGTGGTCCCAGGGTCGCATGTCGTAGTCGGAATAATGGGAACGGAGGGGGTGCGTCGGCCCGCACGCCTCCTCGATACAGAGGGCGTCCGCGAGTGTCGCACGCGTAGGGGGTTTCGGCGGGGTCGTCAGTGTCTGTGGCGGTAGAGATGAGGGGATGCTCAGCTGGATAGTGGTCCGCTAAGCTCCCTCGGACTTGCTCGAGGATTGTCTCCTCGCCTCCTGCCGCTCTTTCCTCTCCCGTGTCCACTCTCGTCGCCTCTGAAGGGCTTCTCGCCTCCGCTCGGCCGCCTTCCTCAGCTGCTCCCGCTGCCAGTCCTCCGCTATTTGCCTCCACCGTTGCTCCTTCCACCGCTCCCAGTCGACCGTCGCTTGCGTCTTGGACTTCTTCCTCGGTTCGATACTCGATTCGTACCTGGAGAGGTCGAGGTGAGGGAGGCGCAGACTCTGGGAGAGCTGCGCGTAGCCGATCAATTTCGGCCGTCGTGAAGGGGACTTCGTTGATGCGCTGTCCGTCCTGGGAGAGGATCCACCAGGTGGCGGGGTTGCTGGTGCCGTCGGCATAGCTGGCGGGGATGGTGGATTGGAGCGCGTTGGTGAGTTCTTGGTAGGTGATGGGGCCCGTGTTTCGGGCAACACAAGCAATGGCCTCGGCGGCAGAGGAAACAGACATTGTTGTGAGAGTGGAGCGGATGAAGCCAGGGTGAGAAGAGTGAGAGAATGGTGGGGGTTGTTGCCCGGTTTGCGCTGCTTTTAAGTGATGTCCGTGCTGGGGATTCAGTAATTGATACTCAGCTATGGCCTCGTCTGCGAACACGTCATCCTTATCGACCCACTGATTCTCCGAGTCGGGGTATCCCTTCCATTTGATCAGATACTGTAGGCGTCTTCTTCTGCCGAAGAGCCGATGGTCTAGAATTTTCTCGACCTCGTATTCTTCTTCTCCTTCTACTAAATCGGGTGCTGGGCGTTGGAAGTTTTCCCCATGCATGAGCGTTTCATGATAAGGCGTGAGAAGATTGATGTGGAACATGGGGTGGATGCTCCACTGTGTGGGAAGTTCTAGTTGGTAGTTTACCGGTGACAGAACTCGTGTGATTTTGAAGGGTCCATGTCTTCTCGCCGCCAGTTTGGGGGTTGGCTGATTGGTTCTCAGATGGCGTCCTTCCAGCCACACGTACTCTCCCAATCGGAGTTTCGGGGTAGCTCGGTGTTTGACCCACATGAGTTGCACCTTTTTGATCAGTTCCTGGGCTTCTTTTCGGGCTTCCCGGAATTGTTCCAGTCTCGTGGTGACCTGTGGGATTGGAGAGGGCTTATCAAGCCAATCAGCGCGTGGATCGTATCCCATGAGGAGCGCGAATGGGGACTTCCTTGTTGCCTCGTGGGGCCAGTTATTGTGCGCGAATTCTGCTATGGGTAGAAACGCCGCCCAGTTGTCTTGTCGCTCATTGGCCCAGAATCAGAGATATTGTTCTAGCCATTGATTTGTCCTTTCCGATTGTCCGTCCGTTCGGGGATGGTATGTTGAGCTGGCAGCACTAACAGCGAGATAAAGCAAGAGCGGCTAAGAGACAAAAGTAACTTCAGAGGTAGAAGTAACTCTATTAGCAGCACTACACACCTAAGAGACAAAAGTACTATAGTAGCGTCAGTAAGGTAGTGAGGCTTAGAGTACAAAGGGGCACTTACACTTCAGAGGTACAAGTAACTCTGAAGTGTGAAGGCGAAAACAGCAGTCCTTATATACAGGACGCTTAGCTAATAATGGTCCGTGCGCACTGGTGACTCAAACAAAATGCACCTGGTCTGTGCGCCAGAGGGAGAAATGCCATTGGAGGGCAGAGAACAATAAGACCGCCTAATGCGGATGTGATCGGTATCTTAACAATAAGAACAAGGAGTACCTAATAAGGAACTGCAAAATAAAGATAAACAATAACCGGTCCGTACAAGTCCGGAAGTCCATAATCTAACCATAAGGATCAGATACCGTATAAGGAAGGGAATGACTCAATCATATCCCACGAGACATCACACTTTAATTGGTGACGTCTCAACATCCCTCCATGATCGAGGCAGTCCATTTCTGGAGATAAGATAAGAATAGGTGGTAGATGGTGATGAGAGCGCGTGTCAAGTTTCAACAAAGTTGAAAATGCTTTGCAAGTTCTCAACATAAGAACTGTGCAAGAGTCTACAGGAGTTCGGGATTGAATTCCCTAGAATACCTGACTTCATAGTGTCATAAAGGACAACTTTTTGAAGTGCGGTGTGAAAACTCCTTATAATACAGAGAGAAAGGACTCTCTTCTGCAGAGGTAAGACTGGATCTTATTCTGCCTTGACACTTCATCGGCTACCTTATAAAAGGTCCATCAACCCGAATTTCTGATAGATGTGGATCCTATCCACACTTTTCTCCATTACACTAACCCAACATCATTAACCAGCTTCTCGAAGGTTTCCCTTGGTAGAGACTTAGTAAGTCTGTCTGCTACCATGTCCTTCGTTGGAGTACGTATCAGGTGTATCACCTTGTTTTCTACATACTCCCTGACAGCGTGGTGTTTGATGGGGATGTGTTTGGACCGTCTCCCTGTGACAGGGTTCAGGGCTAAGTCTACAGCGCCCTTGTTGTCACAGTGAAGAGGTATGGGGGAGGATACCTCATACCCCAGTTCCTCTAAGAACGTCCTATACCACTGAGCTTGGTTTGCAGCCTCAGCGAGGCTCATGTACTCAGCTTCTGTGGTGGACTGAGCTACCGTCTTTTGCTTTCTGGTGCACCAGGAAATGGCACCATTCGCAAGTAAGTAGACGTAGCCTGTGGTGGAGTGGCGATCTTCCTGGTCACCCCAGGAAGAGTCACAGTAGCCATGAAGGCCTTCTCCACCATTCCCTCCAGAGTAGCGCAACGCGTAGTCCTTTGTGGTATTAAGGTATGCTAGCACGTATTTGGCAAGGCGCAGATGCTGCTGAGAGGGATTGGAAGCAAATTGGCTGAGGCGCGCAACAGCGAAGGAGATATCAGGTCTGCTTCCAATCTGCGCATATAGCAGAGACCCAATTATCTGTTGATACTTCTTTATCTCAGAAGTAGAGGCTTGATCTTCGTACTTGATCAAGTGAGCCTCCGCGCCAGAGGGAAGAGGGGTATATACTGGGTTGGAATCCCTCATTCCAAACCTTTCAACTACATCAGAGATGTAGTCTGACTGGTTGATGGTCATAGTGCGGTTAGCACGATCTCTGGTGATGTTAACACCGAGATATGACTCAATCTCTCCCAGATCGGTCATCTCATATCGGCTTGATAGAGATGCCTTCAGATCATTGATCTTATTTAATGAGTTGCCCAGTATAGTGATATCATCTACATATAAGATGACGAAAAGTACATCACCCCCCTCTTGGAGATGATATACATATACTCCTGCATCAGAGTACGTCCGCGTAAAGCTGAGTTCACTAAGAACTCCATGGAACTGTAGATTCCATGCGCGGGAAGCCTGCTTCAGACCGTAGAGGGCTTTCTGAAGCCGGCACACCAAGTGTTCTTGGCCAGCTGTGACGAAACCTACAGGCTGCTCCATATAGATTTCCTCGTCCAATTCTCCATGAAGGAACGCCGATTTGACGTCCATCTGGTGGATCTCCCAATCCTCCAGAGTGGCTAACGCCAATAGTAGTCTTAAGGACTCAAATCGGGCGACTGGACTGAAGGTTTCGTCAAAGTCCACCCCCTCTAGTTGGGTGAACCCTTTTGCCACCAGCCTAGCACGAAAGCGTCCATCCGCTTTCTTTTTAAAGACCCACTTGCACTTCACCACCTTCCTTCCAGCAGGAAGGGGTTCCAGCCGCCAGACCTGTAGCTTATCCAAGGCGTCCAGTTCATACTGGCATGCCTCTTGCCACTGGTCGGCGTATTCAGACTCCATGGCCTGCTTAAAGGTCTGAGGATCCCTATAGCCAGGGGCCTCTGCCGTATTCAGCAAGTCCATCATGGTAAGCCTACTGCTTCCCTGTACAAACTCGTCATTATCCTCATTGTAGTATCGAGGATTTTGACGCCGCGTCCTTGTGCTTCGCCTAGGGCGTTGAGGCGAAGACTCCTGCTCAGTCCTGGGACTCCTGGGAGTCTCAGCAGGAGGACTGATGTCCCTATTGAAGTTAGGGGCAGGAATCGGCTGGGTCACCATTGGTGGCCAGTTACGCCTAGAGCGCGAAGGACGGGGAGGGGTTGTTGTAGGGGGTGCAGAGGGAGGGGTTTGATAAATAGTCTGATCTGCTGGAGCGGGGTGGGTGCTTGGTGGGGTGCTAGGCTGTTGTTCCTGCGGAGGGGCTTCCTCCGGCACCTGTATAGAAGGCGGGGCCACAGTGACTGGCGGCGCCTGAGGTGCTGTGGCAACAGCTGGTAGAGGCTGATCAAGCACTCTTATATAAATGGTACCGCCAGTGGAGTCAATTACTTCCTGTTCCGGCACTGGTGTAGTGTACTGGTGAGGGATCAGGTCACCGCGGGACGGAAAAACGCTTTCGTCAAAAGTAACATCTCGAGAAGAGACGAAGCGTCGGCTATGTCTGTCCCATAGTTTGTAGCCCTTAGAAAGAGCTTCATAGCCCACAAACACGGCCTCCTTTGCTTTAGGATCTAGTTTTTGCCGGTTGTGTTCTGGTACGTGATAGTAGGCTTTGCAGCCAAATACTCTAAAGTAAGAGACGTCTGGAACCGTACCGTTCCAGAGCTCTAGCGGAGTCTTCCACTTATTGGAACGAGTGGGAGTGCGATTGTATGTATGCACAGCAGTCTCAACTGCTTGTTCCCAAAAGCCAAGGCTAAGGCCCGCATGATGAAGCATGCTGGTGCCTTTTTCCATAACCGTACGGTTAAAACGCTCGGCTCTCCCATTCTGTTGTGGAGAATATGGCATAGTGAGACGATGCTCAATGCCCGCTTCCAGAAGTATGTTCTTCAGATCGTGATTGACATACTTGCCACCTCGATCAGAGTGTAAGGATTTAATGGGCTTATTAAGTTGTTTTTCAGCCCACGCCTTGTAGTGTAGAAAGGCGTCCTTAAACTGATCCTTTGATTTCATAAAGATGACGACTGCTGCTTTTGAGAAGTCATCTATGAAGGTGGCAAAGTATTTGTTCCCCTGAATAGAATTACTCTGAAGGGGTCCAACAAGGTCACTATGGACGATCTCGAGGTGATCCTCGGCACGCTTCATGGAAGCAGGGAAAGGAAGGCGAGTGGATTTTCCAAGCTCACAACCGTGGCATGGTCCCGCCTCCTCTGGTTCATTGTTTATGACGAGGCCTTTAACAGCCTCGGGAGCATGTGTCTTCAGCGCTTCTTTGGACATATGTCCCATGCGCTTATGCCAGACATCAAGGCTGGCAGATGCAGGTGCTTTGACAGTATTTAGTTTGTGACTGTCAAGCCAATATAAATTGGCAGCCTTGTGTCCTTCCGCTATGGTTTCCCCTTTGTAGCGAATTGCGAAGGATGTAGAGTCAAATGAAACTAAGGCGCCCTTGTCTGTTAGGGCGCTTGTGGAGAGGATACGCGAGTGCGTATTTGGGAGGTGCAACACATTGGAGATTTTGAGGTCGTAGCCTCTGTTGGTTCGGATTGTTATAGTACCCGTTCCAACACTCTTTAACAGAGAGTTGTCTCCCAGGAGAACTTCGATACCTTCGTGAGGTGTGTAGGTATCGTAGTCTTCAATGTATGGCGTGAAATGTGTTGAGGCTCCACTGTCCATCATCCACCTTGACTCTATGTGTGCGGTTTTATCCCGCATCATGTAAAGGGAAACCTGAGGTGCCTCATGCACCTCCTCTATTTTGCCAGAGCCATTAACTATAGTAAACAGTCGGCTCTTTGGTACTGGTATGGTAGAGTTTAATCTATCTGCCGGAATAGCCTCCGGCGCGGCAACAATGAGGTTTTGGGCAGCTTTCCTCAGCTGCCCAGCCTTCCCCTTCTTGGCATTCTCCTGGTCCCTTTTTAATTTAAAACAGTCCGGCTTTTTATGGCCGGGCTTGTGACAGTAATGGCAGATTATATCCGCTGAAGCGGAACTGCCGAGATTGGGCGATGGTTGCGCCTTTGGGGGGCGCGAACCAGAGGCCCGGTTGATAGGGGCCACCTTGTTAAGGGTGGCAGAGGGACCGGAGAGTCGTGATTCCTCATTAATGAACCTATTGATCAGGTCCTGAGGCTGTAGGTTGGCAGGGGGGCCTGCGGCCAGTATGGTGCCGGCGATAGTAGAGTATGAAGGA
The DNA here is from genome assembly GCA_021527035.1 of Lactarius vividus. NCBI lineage: Eukaryota > Fungi > Basidiomycota > Agaricomycetes > Russulales > Russulaceae > Lactarius > Lactarius vividus. Next base: position 58,274 of record JAKELG010000098.1, on the reverse strand, counting down.
GGGAGGGCGTCTAACAAGATGAAGGACATTTGCATGTCCGAGACCGCCATTCCGTTCTCCTGAAGGGTATTCTTCAAATCCAGCATTTTTTGGAGTTGAGGGAGGAAGGGACGACCTTCCTCCAGCTTGGTATTGACCAAGCCTACCCATAAATTGAAAGTGGCCATAGAGCCAACAGCACCATACAAGGCTTCCAACTGCACGAACTTGTCATGGACCGCAGGGAAGAGGACTTGGGATGTGATCCCTGATAGTACCTCTGTTGTGACTGATAGATATAAGAGGCCAATGATGACCTCCTCTTGTTTTTGCCACATGGCCAACATGGCCAGTCCTGCGTCCGTGGGTCCGGTGGGACCAGCAGCACCTGCTGGCAAGGCAGGGTGCTGGGGGATGGCACCGGGGTTGTCGTGAGTGAGATGCCTGGAACAACCGTTCATGAGCATCAGAGACGTGAAAGTCTGAGCCCAGGTTTGCCAATTAGTCCCGTCCAACTTGGCGAGCTGAACGGAGGGAGGGAAGACAAGAGTAAATTGAGCCATTTGAGATGTTTTGAGTGTTAAAATCTGGTTCCGAGGAGCAGTCAGAACCAGTCCAGATCTTGATAGGAAAGGTAGCAGTCCAGCCATAAGAGCGCTATACTCCGTAACACTCAAGGTGTCACGCCCCAGGTGTGCGACTTTGGAGTACCAACTTGTAAAAAGTACTAGGTAATGTAAACTAAACCCCTTCTCAGGACTGGCCTGTTACCACGTGGACCTTGCAAGAAGGGCAAGCAGTCTTAGTGATAGCTTTAGTCAGGGTCAAGCAGAGTCACGTCTGGGGTACTTCCCGGCGAAGGGTTTCCCGGAGAACATGTCCTAACCTTTAGGCCGTCCTCAGGGGCTACTCAGGTTCACCGGTAGCCCTGAGAGGGGCAGTGCCCTAGAGAGGAGCCAACAGCGAGTTCCAAGAGGAAAGATGAGGATCAACTCCAGCATCATTTCCAATTGCCGTCTGTGGAGTCTCTAGACCAGACCAATAAGGGTCTTAGCACTGATGTATAGTACTTTTACTTATAGTAGCGACCCCTAGTTGTGTCAGAGGGAAGGACTTCTGGGTTTGACTATTAACCAGGCCTTCACACCCCTTAAAGAGACCCAGGTATTAACCGAGTATCTCCCAACCATTAAGGTGGCCTATAGCCGCAAGGGTCTTCCCCTATTGGCCTAATAAATCCGGACGAAAACCGGGAGGTGGAATATAAGTAGTGAGGAAGAGCGCACAGGGGAACTTAAGGTCGCGTCTGCTGACTTAACAGCTCCCTAGCGCCTTTCGCGAGAACCTTCATAAGAAGGCTAGCCAGTATTGGCACGACATTTAAATAATGCCGGTGGACAAGAAAGGAATGTGTCGAAGGAAGAGGATAGAGGATGCTCACTGATTGGGGAGATAGGCAGCAAAGTTGCAGATGACGAGTGAGCAAGGTGACACGAGGTAGATCTGGAACACGGCTGTTAGTATGAGCGTTCAGGGCCCATAACCTGTTGAGCTGGCAGCACTAACAGCGAGATAAAGCAAGAGCGGCTAAGAGACAAAAGTAACTTCAGAGGTAGAAGTAACTCTATTAGCAGCACTACACACCTAAGAGACAAAAGTACTATAGTAGCGTCAGTAAGGTAGTGAGGCTTAGAGTACAAAGGGGCACTTACACTTCAGAGGTACAAGTAACTCTGAAGTGTGAAGGCGAAAACAGCAGTCCTTATATACAGGACGCTTAGCTAATAATGGTCCGTGCGCACTGGTGACTCAAACAAAATGCACCTGGTCTGTGCGCCAGAGGGAGAAATGCCATTGGAGGGCAGAGAACAATAAGACCGCCTAATGCGGATGTGATCGGTATCTTAACAATAAGAACAAGGAGTACCTAATAAGGAACTGCAAAATAAAGATAAACAATAACCGGTCCGTACAAGTCCGGAAGTCCATAATCTAACCATAAGGATCAGATACCGTATAAGGAAGGGAATGACTCAATCATATCCCACGAGACATCACACTTTAATTGGTGACGTCTCAACATGGTACGCCGTGGAGATGTTCTGTTGGATCCCCAGTATTTTACAGAGCTCCCTTGTGAATTTTGATGCGAAGCGAGGATCCCTGTCACTAATGATCTTTGACGGGAGTCCAAATCGTTTGAAGACGTGGTTCACGTAAAGTCCCGCGGTTTCTTCAGCCGAGATTTCTTCGTTGCAAGGTATGAATATGGATGCTTTGGTGCAGTCGTGATCTGTTACGGTGAGGATGGAGTCGTATCCCTGCGACGTCGGAAGTTTAGTGATGAAATCGAGAGCTATGGTCTCGAATGGTAACGCATCTGTCTTGGGGGTTATAGGCACCAATGGGGCTTTTGTTGGGTGTGTGTTGACTTTATGTCTCTGGCATTCGGCGCATCCCTGGACGTAGTTTCTCACGTCTAGTTTCAATTCCGGCCACCAGTATCGTCGTTCTACCAGTCGCGTGGTTTTTGCGATTCCAGGGTGTCCATGTACCGGTGGATCGTGATGGGCGGCTATGAGTTCTTGTTTTTCGTTCAGTGATCCCGTAATGACGTACTTCCCTTGTCTATACCATACTCCATCGATGTGTTTCAGTTGGTGTGGATCCACCCAGTAGCGGAGGGTGATCTCGGTTTGTGGTGGTTGGTGGGCGGCTTGCACGGTTGTGACCCTAGCGAATACGTCTTCTGGTAGAACTACGACGTTTTCGTTGTCCTTTTCTCCTTGATCGTAGTCCGGTCTTCGTGATAGTGCATCGGCTCTGCCATTTTTCTTCCCTGGAATGTGGTGAATTTCGAAGTTATACTCCATTAGTTCAAGTACTTCCCGTGCTACTCTTCGGCTTATCTTTTGCGGGAGTTTCCAGTACTGGAGGTTCATATGGTCCGAGTAGATTTTGATCTTATGTGGGGATCCGGCTAGTAGCGGTCTCCAGTGTCGAAGTGCCTTGACGATAGCGAGGAGTTCCAAGTCGTAAATGTCGTAGTTTCTTTCGGCTTCATTCAGGGTGGCTGAGTAATATCCGAGGGGGTGCTTCTTGCCGTCTTCCTTCTTCTGGAGTAGTACTGCTCCCGTTGCGAATCCTGACGCGTCCACTTCTAGTTCGTATGGGTCGTCTAGTTTTGGGTGAGCTAGTACTGGTTCCTCTGTTACCAGCGACTTGAGCTTCTCAAAGGCTTTGTCTTCTTCGTCTGTCCATCTCCATTCTGTGTCCTTTCTCGTGAGTTTGTTGAGGGGTTTGGCGTGTGTGGCGAAGCCGCGAATGAAGAGTCGGTAAAAATTGCAGAAGCCTAGGAATGAGTGTACGTCACGGACCTTCGTTGGTGTGGGCCAGTCTTTGATACCGGAAATTTTTACCGGGTCCATACGTGTTACCCCCTTTTCAAGGATTACCCCCAGGTAATCCATTTGCGGCTTGTTGAAGAGGCATTTTTCGAGTTTGAAGTAGAGGTCGTGATCCATCGCGACTTGTAGTACATCAATTACGGCCTCTTCGTGTTCTTTTTGTCCCGCCGGATTCCTTGTAGCTATGCCGATGTCGTCCATGTAGACTCATATGATGGTACCCTTTTGTTCGTGTTTTGCAATGGTGTCTCGATATATGGTATTCATCATGGTTTGGAATGTTGCCGGCGAATTGGTGAGTCCGAAGTACATGACGGTGGGTTCGAAGAGTCCGTACCGTGTCTTGAACGCTGCTTTATGTTCGTCCCCTTCTCGTATGCGTACATTGTTGTACCCCCATCGGACGTCTAGTTTCGTGTAGGTATGTGCTTGACTGAGGTCCGTAATGAGGTCGGAGATGAGTGGGAGGGGGTATTGGTTGCGGATGGTGACTGCGTTGATCTTCCGGTAGTCTTGTACTGGTCGTAGTTTCCCGTCTTTCTTCTTGATGAAGAAAAAGGATGACGCGTAGGGGGATTTGGAGGGGCGTATATATCCTTTCTTGAGTTGTTCGTCCAGGAATTCCTTGAGCTTGCCATCTTCTTCTTGGGTCATCGGGTAGACCTTGCAGTCGATCGCCGATGGTGTGCCTTCTTTAAATTCGATTGCGTGATCCCATGGTCGAGAAGGGGGGAATCGGTTGGATGCTTCTTCGCTAAAGATCTTCGCAAACTGTTCGTAAGCCGGGGGGAGTTCTACTTTGTCATGGAACTGCTTAGCTTCGATAGCCAGTTCTGTGGCGGTGGTGTGTAGGTGACTCTCTTCTTCTAGGTCTTGGATGATATCTCTTTTTTCTTCTTCCGTGATCGTGGCTCCTATGATGTGGTGCTCCTGGTTGGGATTGATTGATCGGATGACTATCGGTAGCATCTTCTCGTGTATAGTGGCATATCTCCAGTTGATGGTGGGTTCATATGCCGCTAACCAGGGGTATCCAAGTACCAGGTCTTCATTTCCTAGGTCGGTGACTAGAAAACGCATTTTTTGTCGTCGTTGATTAGTCTGAACGTCGAGATCTACAAAGTGAGTGATACTGCCCGCTTTGTTCTCCGTGTTGTCTATGTTCCATATTTTTCTCGGACGTTCTAACGTTTGTAATCCGAGGCCCATCCGTTTAGCGAATGAGGGACGTATGAAGTTGTCCATTGCTCCTGAGTCTACCAATGTTTTAATGTCGGCCATAGCGTAATTCGTGCGAATTGAGACTGGAATTCGAAGAGATCGATAGCGAGTCATGATTACAGAATTACAGTTGACTGCCCTCACCCAGGCCGATGGGTTCAGGCGTTCTGAAAACCCTCCTTCCCTCACATTTCTTGAAGGACGAGGTCCTTTACATCGTCCATTTCTCCTGCTACTCCGGCTAGCCAGTCCTTTGCTCGCTGTTGTGGAGGCGTCATGTTGGCTACTCGGGCCTGTGTTGAGGTTTCTTCTTGCGTGTAGTAGTCGGTTTCAGTCATGCGACTGGTGGTAGCTCGTTTACGTGGCTGTGGGCAGTTTCGTGAGAAGTGCCCCGTCTGATTACAGTTGTAGCAGATGACTGTCCTCATGTCGCGGGGTGGAGGTCCTCCTCCTCGTCCGTATCCTCCCCTTTGTGGTCTTGGGATGAAGGGCCTATTCGCGTCTCCTACTTCTGCCACTCTTGCGCGTGTCCTATCTGCCGATGTATCCATTGCGTTTGGATCGAATCTGGACGGTGGGGGTCCTTGTGGTGGGCCCCAGTTGGGGGGTTGCGGCCTCCAACGGGGTTGTGCAGACGAAGGGGGGGTCTTGTTTTTGAAGTTATCGAGACGCGCCTTCATGTGGATGTATTGTTTTTGTCGGCGTAGGGCGCATCTCTTCCAATCTTCGAAGGTGTGGGGTTCATCCAGCTCGTACACTTTCATAAACAGAGCTCGTGGTAGTCCCGCCGTGAATCGATCAATCGTTTGTCGATCGTTTAGGTTATAGTGAGCTTTCCTCGCCAGTCGTTCGAACTGGACCACATACGCGTCAATATCTTCCCCCGTCATCTTAATCCCCTTCTGTAATTCGGCTTGCGCTTGCTCTTCTTCCAGAATGTTGGAGAATCGTTTGGCAAATTCGGTGGCGATGTGGTTCCACAGAGTTTGGGAGTATTGACTTACTCCTCTTTGTACTTCTCGGTTTAGCCATTCGAGCATGGTTAGCGTCCATTTGCTGACGTTGATCCCTTTGACGTATCCTAGGAATAGGAGCGATCTTCGGTATTTGTTTTGCATGATGGGGGCATCCAGATTCATCCCCCAGTATACGTGCCATTGCGTTAGGAAGGCTTCGTATTTAGTACGGTCTCCATCGTATACTGTCGGAGGTTCACCTGATAGTCTGTCTGATCTGTGTCCTCCTCCTCCGCCCAGTCCAGGAGGGGGTCCTCCTTCCGGTGGTCCTCCTCCTCCGGGTGGTCGTCCTCCTCCTGGGAATCCTCCACCTGTGGGTCCTTGTCCGGGAAATCCTCTGGGTAGTCCACCAGGTGGTGGTGGTGGTCCTGCTGGTGGATCCGGTTGATCTGGGCCTATTGCCCTGAACAGGGCTGCGTCATCGGCCGTCATTCTGTGGCCCGTGGAGGGGTTGATGGGGTTGAGGATGGCTTCTGCTTCCTCCCTGATGCGTCGTACTTCTTCTACCGTTTGGATTTCTGTGACGGTGGCCATGGGACTTCTGATATGAATCTCTTCTGGGACCGTAATGTGTAATGACTCAGCTATGTGGGCTAGTAGGCTTGAGTCGTCTCCTGTTTCTGGTCTCATCTCGCTTTCCGTTGCAGTGTGCTCTTCTATCGGTTCTTCGTGGCTTGATTCTGAGGGTGCTTGTTCCCTTGGTTGTTCTTCTTCGCTTTCGCTTTCGTGGTCGCTATCTCCGTCAAGTGATCCCCAGTCGTCCCCGTGAAGTTCTCTCGAATCAATGTCACAGCGGTAGTGTCTCCCTGCTGGTCTGATGACGTCCCACCGATTGTCTATCGGGTTCCACGTAATTTCCGTCCAACAGAAGTTAGAGTAGTTGAACTCAACTGGTTGGTATCTGATAGCTTCTCCTGGGAAGTCGACGAAATATCCGGTGTCTCCTCTATATTCTCTCCACCTGGCTGCACCTAGGAATCGTCGTGGTACTGATCTTTCTCCTCTTGTTTCGAGGGTGTAGGTTCTGAAATTTCTCCACTGATCTCTTGTGGTGAACGCCACGGTTGGGGATCTTGGTCTTAATGTAACGCTACCACGGCGTTAGCCCGACTAGAGCTCGTACAGAGGCGTTCACGACTTAGCGAGTTTCGTTATAGCGCAGGTACGTGCGAAGGATTCCTTGGTATACGACTAAGGCGGTCCAAAAGGCCCGGAGGGTCAAGATCACTATGACGAATACTTGGTGACGCGAAATGATGAAGGCCTTAGACTCGAAGGTCAAGGAAAGTGACAAGTCGAGGTGCGAAGACCCGAAGAGAGAAGAATGTGAGTGGTATTATGAAGAAGACCAAGATGGCGTGTCTTGGTCTTCTAAGGCCACTATTTATACACATAAGAGGTAGCTTTAAAGCCCCTCTGTGAGTCCGATGATCCTGTAGCGTAAGTAGCTCGAACCCTACTATCGCTATCCTAGTACTGAGTCATACTAACAATCACATGCTAGTACGACATGTGGTAATCGAGTCCATGACTAATTCCTACTTACTATCGTAGTCATAACCGTATAGTAAGAGATCACCTCGCTTTCGTATCGTACTTCTGTCCGTAACAAGTCCCAATTGTGACACAGATCCGCCTGTCGCGCATCCAGGGTGATCTTGTCCCCGAGACACTGCCACAACCTCGCAACCTCCACTGACAGGCGGGGGGTTTTGAGCTCGCTCAGCACCTCGTTGATCATGACAGCGCATGGATCTTGCGGGCTGAAGACCGCCAGTTGGTGAGGGGAGATAACTGGGTGCATGGCCGTCGGTCGAGGTGTCGACAGATAGACCTCTTGGCAGTAGCAGGGTTTTCCCCTTCCCAGAGTCCCAATGATTTCCCGATAGTCACAGCGGTAGTAGATGTACTTTGCCAGGACTTTTGTGACATCGTCCTTGAGTGGGAGCATAAGAGGGAAGAAAAATGGTGTGTCGGGGGCATTAAGAAAGAACGGGAGGCCAGGGTCATCCGACTCCTTGTCATCCCCTTCGTCAATCGGCTCCTCGTCATCATCTAGAGATGCGAGCCGAGGATCTGGTCGTACTTGACGAGGGGAGACGGCAGGCGTCAGTGAGTAGGGGTGGGGTAGTTCAGATGCAAGCTGCGATAAGGGGACGACGGGTGTAATGCCTGGGGGTGCTTCCAAGAGGGGCACGACTGCAGGTTCTAATGGTGGAGGGGAGGATGGTGGAGGTGTGGGGCTAGTAGGAGATACATTGAGGGCAATAGCAAGGACGGGGGTCGGGGGGCGTGATGGAATGGCTGAGTATGGTGTTCGGGACATGAATGGGGTCGGGATCCCCTTGGACTGCGAGGGGACTGTGAGTTGTTCAAGGATAAGAGCTGATGGTGGGTGAGGTCGGTCGTTGGCTGGGGCAGTGTTGGGGGTGGGAGTTGTCATGGTAGGTGATGAGGTTTTGTCCTTCGTTCGCTGGTTTTTTATAACTTTCGTCCTGCTCCATCAGCGGTGGGGTTGTGGCGATAGAAGTCGGCGATTATGTCTGGCACATGCTTGACATGGTCAGCTGGTTCCCACGAGCTATCACTCATGGGAAAGCCCTTCCACTTAACTAGGAGTTGCAGTTTGCGCCCTCGCCCATGGAGTCGCAACCCCATAATCTGCTCCACTTCGAATTCTTCCTCTCCATCCACGAGGTCAGGGGGTGGGCGTGAGAAGTTTTCCCCATGCAGCTCTGTCTCCTTATATGGCGTGAGGAGGTTTGCATGGAATACCGGGTGTATCTTCCAAGTGCTTGGCAGCTCCAACTCGTACGTTACCGCTGATAAGACCTTCTTAATTCGGAAGGGCCCGTGACATTTAGGGGCCAGCTTCGCGGTGGGGTAGAAGGTTTTTAGGTTCGTTCCTTCCAGCCAGACCTGGGCTCCTTTGGCATAGGGAATAAAGCGGCTTCTTCCCTTCTTTGCCATGAGGTCTTGCACATGTTTGATGCAGTCTTGTGCGTGCTGTCGCCTTGTTTCGTCTAAACGCTGGTCAACTGATGGTACTGCAGTGGGTTTTGAAACCCAAGTAGTTTGTGGTTCCCACCCCATGATGAGTGAGAATGGGGAGTGCTTTGTGGTAGCATTCAGCCAAGAGTTGTGCGCGAACTGGGCTATTGGGAGCGCTTTGGCCCAGTTGTCCTGTTGAACGTTGCTTCAATGATGCAAATATTGTTCCAGCCATTGGTTAGTACGTTCCGATTGGCCATCCATTTGGGGGTGGTATGCAGAGGAAATGTTTTGTCGTATTCCAAGTATGCTGCACAGCCCCTTCATGAATGCCGATGTAAACCGTGGATCCCTGTCCGTGATGAGTCTGCGGGGTATCCCATAGTGTGGGTAAACGTGCTGGAGGTATAGTCATGCTACTCCTTCGGCGGTGATAGCTTCGTGACAGGGTATAAAGATTGTGGCTTTCGAGCAGTCGTGGTCTGTGATCGTGAGGATGGAGTCAAAACCTTGGGATGGGGGTAGTTTCGTGATAAAATCCATGGTAACGACTTCAAACAGTTCTGCTTCGGGGTCGGTAGATATGGGGAATAGGTGGGGTTTTTGTCGGTGTGGGTTAATTTTGTTGGACTGGCATGTGGCGCATCCCTTCACGTATTCTTCAACGTCTTCTCGTATGGTGGGCCACCAATAGTTGTGTCGCACTAGTTCATGCATATTGGCAATTCCGGGGTGGCCCATGCTTGGAGAGTCGTGAAAGAAAGCGATTACCCCCTGCTTAAGATCGTTGTCCCTGACAACGACTAACGTGTCGTCTTTCCACCACAGCCCCTTGTGCTGTTTGAGGTTGTGGTGTTCGGCCCATTGTGCCGCTTCTTCCTTACTAGCGTTCTGAGCCACCCAGGACCAGATGTAACGCTACCACGGCGTTTAGCTCGACTTGAGCTCGTATGAAGGCGTTCACGACTTAGCTGGCGATTGACACGCACGCAGCGTCTCGATGACTCCGTAGAACACTACTAAGGCGGTCCAAAGTGCGCGTCCTAATAGCACAAGGGCAACTCCGACTTGTTGTGTCGAAAGGGCCAGGGTCTTAGACTCGGAGGTCAAGACTTATAACAGGGGCTTCCCCTTTAGAGGCGAGAAGGCGTGAAAGCCCAAGTAGAAGAGAAGATGGAGTGGTATTGAGAAGAAGACCAAGATAGCGTATCTTGGTCTTCGCAACCCACTATTTATACATATTGCGGAGGTAGCTTTGAAGCTCCTCTCTAAGGTAACTACTACTAGCAATAATAGCTCGAACCCTAGTATCGCTATCCTAGTAGTGAGTCATAGTAACTATCACATGCTACTACAACTCCGGCTGACTGATGGTGAGTCCATGACTAATCTACGCTTACTATCGTAGTCATAACCGTATAGTAAGCGTCCACTTCCAACTTCGTATCGTAATATGAGTCCGCTGAGCTCGTACCGTGACATCACCCCCTTTTCAGGTGCGACGCCCACGTCGCCGACGATCGCCGACTCCTCCCATCCATCCGGCCTGTACTTCTTCAATCCTGTCCATCGCGTTAGCCATCTCCAACCTGAACTTACTCCGGGCCAGCTCCCCTTTGATGCCCCCCAACGCGGCGGCGAATTGGTGGAGCCGTTGCTCCATCCGCTCAGCCTCGTACGCGTATGACCGGTACCGGTGGAGTTCGGCCTTGAGGCTCGCGTCGTGCAGCTCCTGGAGGGCGCGATCGACGCGAGGGCGGTCGTGATATCCGCCGGCGAAGATCATGAGGTCCTCCTGAGGGTAGTGGGGCTTACCTCGGGCCCGGACCTGCGGCTCTGCATAGAGCGGTTTGGAGTACACCTTCTCACTGTCTTCCGTCAACCCCAGCACGAGAGGGTCCGCGTTCATGACGACCTGGATTGTCACGGTCGAATTTGATGGACTTACAGTACGAATGGAGAACGGATTCGGACGCTTACTATACGGTTATGACTACGTTAGTAAGTAGGAATTAGTCATGGACTTTACGATCAGTCAGCAAGAGTCGTAGTAACATGTGATAGTTACTATGACTCATTCCTAGGATAGCGGTAGTAGGGTTCGAGCTACTAACGCTACTCGTCACTTACTTACAAGAGGAGCTTTAAAGCTGCCTCTGAAATATGTATAAATAGTGGATGCGAAGACCAAGATACGCCATCTTGGTCTTCTTATCAATACCACTACTTCTCTTTTCTTCCACTCGGGCTTTCACGCCTCCTCGCTTCTAAGGGGAAGCCCCTGTTCTAAGTCTTGACCTTCGAGTCTAAGATCCTGGCCCTTTCGACACGACAGGTCGGAGTTGCCTTGGTACTACTAGGACGTGCACTTTGGACTGCCTTAGTAGTATTCTACGGAATTATCGAGACACTGCGCGCGTGTCAACCACCAGCTAAGTCGTGAACGCCTTCATACGAGCCCAAGTCGAGCTAAACGCCGTGGTAGCGTTACATTAAGACCAAGATAGCCAACCGTGGCGTTCACGAGATCAGTGGAGAAATTTCCGACCCTACAACCTCGAAACTAGAGGAGAACGATCAGTACCACGACGGTTCCTAGGTGCAGCCAGGTGGAGGGAATATAGAGGAGACACCGGCTACTTCGTAGACTTCCCAGGAGAAGCAATCCGATATCGCCCAGTTGAGTTCAACTATTCCAACTTCTGTTGGACAGAAATTATGTGGAATCCAATAGACAATCGGTGGGACGTCGTCAGACCAGCAGGGAGACACTACCGCTGCGACATCGACTCAAGAGAACTTCACGGAGACGACTGGGGATCACTAGACGGAGACAGTAGCAGCAGTGAAGAAGAAGAAGGACCCAGGGAACAAGCACCCTCGGAGTCAAGTCACGAAGAACAAGCGGAAGAACATACCGCCACGGAAAGCGAGGTACGACCAGGAACGGGAGACGACTCGAGCCTACTGGCACATATAGCTGAGTCCCTGCACATCACGGTCCCGGAAGAAATTCACATTCGGAGCCCCATGGCCACAGTCACTGAAACACAAACGATGGAAGAAGTACAACGCATCAGACAAGAAGCTGAAAACATCCTCAACCCCATCAACCCAAATACGGGACACAGATTTACTGCAGACGATGCAGCACTATTTCGCGCAATAGGACCAGATCATCCAGACCCACCGGAAGGACCACCACCTCCACCAGGAGGACTACCGGGCGGATTCCCGGGTCAAGGACCCACAGGAGGAGGATTCCCGGGAGGAGGAAGGCCACCGGAAGGTGGACCTCCAGGACCACCAGGACCACCAGGAGGAGGCATCCCCGCAGGGGGAGGACACGGATCGGACAGGCTATCAGGTGAACCTCCGACCGTATACGATGGAGACCGTACTAAATACGAGGCATTCCTAACACAATGGCACGTATACTGGGGGATGAATCTCGATGCCCCCATCATGCAAAACGAATACCGACGATCGCTCCTCTTTCTGGGGTACGTCAAGGGAATCAACGTCAGCGAATGGACGTTGTCGATCCTCGAATGGCTCAATCGAGAAGTACGACGAGGAGTGAGCCAATACTCCCAAACGTTATGGAATCATGTCGCAACAGAGTTTGCCAAACGATTCTCCAACATCCTCGAAGAAGAACAAGCACAGGCGGAGTTACAAAAAGGGGTCAAAATGACCGGAGAGGACATTGACGCGTACGTGGTGAAATTCGAACAGCTGGCAAGAAAGGCTCATTACAACCTAAACGACCGCCAAACCATCGACCGATTCACTGTGGGGCTACCCCGAGCATTGTTCATGAAGGTGTACGAACTCGATGAACCTCACACCTTCGAAGACTGGAAGCGATGTGCCCTGCGACGACAGAAGCAGTACATCCATATGAAGGCGCGTCTTGACAACTTCAAAACCAAGACCCCCCCTTCCTCGGCACAACCATGGTGGAGACCGCAACCCCCCAACTGGGGACCACCGAGGGGACCACCACCGCCCAGATACGACCCCAACGCCATGGACACTTCCGCCGACCGAACACGCGCCAGAGTAGCAGAAGTAGGGGATCCTAACAGACCATTCACTCCCAGACCCCAACGAGGGGGATACGGAAGAGGCGGAGGCCCACCACCTCGAGATATGAGGACAGTTGTCTGCTACAATTGCAATCAGACCGGACACTTCTCACGCAATTGCCAACAGCCGCGCCGTCGAGCCACCACTAGCCGAATGGCAGACACCGATTACTACACACAGGAAGAGCCCCCCGTACAAGCCCGAACAGCAAGCTCCGTACCACCGCAACAAAGGGCCAAAGACTGGTTGGCAGGAGTAGCGGGAGAATCGGACGATGTAAAAGACCTTATCCTCCAAGAAATGTGGGGCAAAGAGGGTTTTCAGAACGCCTGAACCCATTGGCCTGGGTGAGGGCGGTTAATTGTAATTCTGTAATCATGACTCGCTATCGATCCCTTAGAATTCCAGTCTCGATTCGCACGAATTATGCCATGGCCGACATAAAAACATTGGTGGACTCGGGGGCCACAGATAACTTCATACGCCCCTCATTCACCAAAAGAATGGGTCTAGGACTCCAAAAACTGGACCGTCCACGGAAAATATGGAACATTGATAATACGGAAAACAAAGCGGGCAGTATCACCCATTTTGTCGATCTAGAGGTACAAACTAACCAAAGAAGGCAAAAAATGCGCTTCCTAGTCACGGACTTAGGAAACGAAGATTTAGTGCTCGGGTATCCCTGGCTGGCAACATACGAACCTACAATCAACTGGAGATACGCCACCATACACGAGAAGATGCTCCCCGTCGTCATACGATCTATCAACCCCAAGCAAGAAGACCACATCATAGGAAGTATGATCACGGATGAGGAAAAAGAAGACGCGGTAGCGGAACTAGAGGGGGAAAGTCACCTACGCACTACGGCCACAGAACTGGCTATCGAAGCTAAGCAGTTCACTGATAAGGTAGAACTCCCCCTGACTTACCAACGATTCGCGAAGATCTTCAGCGAAGAGGCGTCCAATCGATTCCCCCCTTCCCGGCCATGGGACCACGCCATCGAATTCAAAGAAGGCACCCCGCCAGCAATCGACTGCAAAGTCTACCCCATGACGCAAGAAGAGGATGGCAAGCTCAAGGAGTTTCTGGACGAACAGCTCAAGAAGGGATACATTAGACCATCCAAATCTCCTTACGCCTCTTCCTTCTTCTTCATCAAGAAAAAAGACGGGAAGCTGCGACCGGTGCAAGACTACAGGAAAATCAATGCCGTCACCATCCGCAACCAATATCCCCTACCCCTTATCTCGGACCTCATCGGAGACCTCAGTCAAGCACACACCTACACAAAACTGGACGTCAGATGGGGGTACAACAATGTACGAATCAAGGAAGGTGACGAACACAAGGCGGCCTTCAAAACGCGGTACGGACTCTTCGAACCTACGGTCATGTATTTCGGACTCACCAATTCTCCGGCGACCTTCCAAACAATGATGAACACGATCTACCGAGACACCATCATAAAGCACGAGGCCAAGGGGACGATCATACGGGTTTATATGGACGACATCGGCATCGCAACCAGGGATCCAGCCGGGCAAAAGGAACACGAGGAAGCAGTCCGCGATGTGCTACAAGTAGCTCTCGAGCACGATCTCTACTTCAAACTCGAGAAGTGCCTTTTCAACAAGCCGCGAATGGATTACCTGGGGGTAATCCTTGAAAAGGGGGTAACACGCATGGACCCGGTAAAAATTTCCGGCATCAAAGACTGGCCAACACCCACGAAGGTTCGTGACGTCCGATCATTCCTAGGCTTTTGCAATTTTTACCGACTCTTCATTCGCGGCTTTGCTACACACGCAAAACCACTCAACAAACTTACGCGAAAGGACACGGAATGGAGATGGACAGACGAAGAAGACAAGGCGTTCCGGAAGCTCAAGGCACTAGTCACGGAGGAACCAGTACTTGCACACCCCAAACTAGGCGACCCATTCGAACTCGAAGTAGACGCCTCGGGATTCGCAACGGGAGCGGTACTACTCCAGAAAAAGGAAGACGGTAAAAGGCACCCAATCGGATACTACTCGGCCACACTCAATGAAGCGGAACGAAACTACGACATATACGACCTAGAACTACTGGCTATAGTCAAAGCACTGCGACACTGGAGACCCCTACTCGCTGGATCACCACATAAGATCAGAATCTATTCCGACCACATGAACCTCCAGTACTGGAAAATGCCGCAAAAGATTAGTCGAAGAGTCGCAAGGGAAGTGCTAGAACTCATGGAATACGACTTCGAGATTCACCATATCCCAGGAAAGAAGAACGGCCGTGCCGACGCACTATCCAGACGACCTGACTACGACCAAGGAGAACGAGACAACGAAAACGTAGTGGTACTCCCAGAAGACGTCTTCGCACGAACAACAATAGTACGAGCGACGCAAGACCCACCACAAACGGAAATCGCCCTACGATACTGGGTGGACCCCCAACAACTGAAGTTCGTAGACGGAGCGTGGTATAGACAAGGGAAGTACGTCATTACGGGATCCCTAGATGAGAAACGGAAACTCATTGCCGCACACCATGACCCTCCGGTACACGGACACCCGGGAATTGCACGAACCACAAGACTAGTAGAACGAAGGTACTGGTGGCCAGAGCTAAAACTGGACGTCCGGAACTATGTGCAAGGATGCGCCGAATGCCAGCGGCACAAAGTTAACAATCGACCCACGAAAGCCCCGCTCGTACCCATTACGCCAAAGGAAGACGCCCTACCATTCGAAACAATTGCCCTCGACTTCATCACCAAACTCCCGACGTCGCAGGGGTATGACACTATCCTAACGGTAACGGACCACGACTGCAGCAAGGCCTCGGTCTTTATCCCCTGCAACGAGGAAGTCACGGCAGAGGAAACAGCAGGACTCTACGCCGAACACGTCTTCAGACGCTTCGGATTACCGTCGAAGATTATCAGCGACCGAGACCCCCGATTCGCCTCCAAGTTCACGTGGGAACTGTGTCAGATCCTGGGAATCCAACAGAACATCTCCACGGCATACCACCCCAGGACAGACGGACAATCAGAGCGTACTAACCAATGGCTAGAGCAATACCTCCGTTTCTGGGCGAACGAGCGCCAAGATAACTGGGCGACCTTCCTACCGATGGCAGAATTCGCGCACAACAATTGGCCCCACGAGGCAACAAGGAAGTCCCCATTCTCCCTCCTTATGGGATACGACCCGCGTGCTGATTGGCTCGATAAGCCATCCCCTATTCCCCAGATCACCACGAGGCTTGAACAATTCCGAGAGGCCCGAAGAGAAGCATACGATCTCATCAAAAAGGCACAATCGATGTGGGTGAAACACCGAGATACACCCAAATTCCAAACGGGGGATTACGTATGGCTGGAAGGACGCCACTTAAGGACAAACCAACCCACAACCAAACTCGCGGCAAGACGGCATGGCCCCTTCAAAATCACACAAGTCTTGTCCCCGGTAAACTACCAATTAGAACTTCCCACGCAGTGGAGTATCCATCCGGTGTTCCACATCGATCTTCTCACACCCTACCGCGAAACACTCATGCACGGAGAAAATTTCCAGCGCCCGCCACCGGATCTGGTAGGGGGAGAGGAAGAATACGAGGTCGAGAAGATTCTAGACCACCGGCACTTCGGCAGAAAAAGACGCCTGCAGTACCTGATCAAATGGAAGGGATACCCCGACTCGGAGAATCAGTGGGTCGACAAAGATGACGTGTTCGCCAACGACGCGATAGCTGAGTACCAATCATTGAATCCCCGATCCACCAAAGACTTAAGAACTCGAAGGATGTCATCGAAACCCCCATCTCCCTTTTCACATCCTGGCTTCCTTTCATCCCTCCTCTGCACAATGTCCGTTCCCTCTGCCGCCGATGCTATCGCACGCGTTGCCTCAAACACGGGCCCCCTCACCAGTCAAGAACTCATCACCGCCCTGCAAAGTCTCATCCCCGCCGAACACACCGCCGACACCAGCAACGTCGCCAGCTGGTGGCTCGTCACCGAAGACGGACAACGCCTTAACAGCACCCCCCTTACGACGCCCGAAGTTGATAGGCTTCGTGCGGCTCTCTGCAACGACGAAGAGCCCAGTCCTCGACCTCTCCCAGTGCGAGTGGAGCAGTGGGTCGAGGAACCCGTCGCCGGCGACGTCACGATGGCAAGACTGGAAGCGGGAGGAGAAGTGGAGGCAAGTAGCGGAAGACTGGAGGAAGGAGCAGCTTCGGAGGGCGACCGAACGGTGGTCGGAGATGATGGAACGACGGAAGCAAGGGGCGCAGGAGCGGATGAAACGGTACTGGAGCAAACGCGAGGGAGCCTCCAGGACTTCTACCCAGATGAGCACCCGCTCGTCGTCACCACCACCGATACTGACGACCCCCGTGAGACCCCCTACGCCTGCGACACCACCGGGTGTCCACTATACCGGGGAGGAGTCCGAGCGGACGCCCCGCCTCTCTTCCCACTCCTCCAGCTCCGCCACCGCGCCTTAGGGCCACCCCCACACGGCTACAAGTACAACCGGGGGGCCGACTTCGTCCACTACCCCATCACCGATGGACAAGGACGCACCTGCCAGGCCGCGTACGTCCAGGTGATCATGAACGCGGACCCGCTGGTGCTGGGACTGGTGGAGGACAGCGAGAAGGTGTATTCGAAGCCCCTGTATGCGGAGCCACAGGTGCGGGCTAGAGGTAAGCCCCACTACCCTCAGGAGGACCTCATGGTCTTCGCCGGCGGATACCACGACCGCCCCCGTTTCGATCGCGCCCTCGAGGAGCTGCATGATACGAGCCTCAAAGCGGAGGTTCACCGCTACCGCTCCTATGCGTACGAGGCCGAGCGCATGGAGCAGCGCCTCCATCAGCTGGCCGCCGCATTAGGAGGCATCAAGGGGGAACTAGCACGAAGTAAGTTCCACCTCGAGATGGCTAACACCCTCGATCAGGTCGAAGAGGTGCAATCGGGATGGATGGGTGGAGCCGGGGATCGGAGGCGACGTGGGCGTCGCACCTGAAAAGGGGGTGATGTCACGGTCGAATTTGATGGACTTACAGTACGAATGGAGAACGGATTCGGACGCTTACTATACGGTTATGACTACGTTAGTAAGTAGGAATTAGTCATGGACTTTACGATCAGTCAGCAAGAGTCGTAGTAACATGTGATAGTTACTATGACTCATTCCTAGGATAGCGGTAGTAGGGTTCGAGCTACTAACGCTACTCGTCACTTACTTACAAGAGGAGCTTTAAAGCTGCCTCTGAAATATGTATAAATAGTGGATGCGAAGACCAAGATACGCCATCTTGGTCTTCTTATCAATACCACTACTTCTCTTTTCTTCCACTCGGGCTTTCACGCCTCCTCGCTTCTAAGGGGAAGCCCCTGTTCTAAGTCTTGACCTTCGAGTCTAAGATCCTGGCCCTTTCGACACGACAGGTCGGAGTTGCCTTGGTACTACTAGGACGCGCACTTTGGACTGCCTTAGTAGTATTCTACGGAATTATCGAGACACTGCGCGCGTGTCAACCACCAGCTAAGTCGTGAACGCCTTCATACGAGCCCAAGTCGAGCTAAACGCCGTGGTAGCGTTACATGGATGAACGCGGCCTGGCGAGTGCGCCCCTGGCCGTCGGTAATCGGGTAGTGAACGAAGTTCTCCCCTCGATTGTGTACGTAGCCGTGAGGGGCCGGTCCTAGGGTGCGGTGTCGTAGTTGAAGGAGTGGGAAGAGGGGAGGAGCGTCCGCTCGAACTCCGCCTCGGTAGAGGGGGCGCCCCGTGGTGTCACAGGCATAGGGGGTCTCGTCGGGGTGGTCAGTGTCGGTGGCAGTGACGATGAGCGGGTGCTCATCTGGGTAGTAGTCGTGGAGACTCCCTCGCGCCTGCTCCAGTATCGTCTCATCCGCTCCACGGCCCCGGCCTTCCTCCGCGCCATCATCTCCGACCGCCGTTCGGTCGCCCTCTGAAGCTGTTCTCGCTTCCACGCCCTCGCCACTTCCAGCCACTGCTTCTCCCGCTTCCATTCTTGCCATTGCGACGTCGCCGGTGATGGGTTCTTCCACCCATTGCTCGATTCGGACCGGGAGAGGTCGAGGTGAGGACACCTCACTGCTGCAGAGAGCTGCGCGAAGCCTATCAACTTCGGGCGTCGTGAGTGGGGTTTGGTTGAGGCGTTGGCCGTCGTCGGTGACCAGCCACCAGCCGGCGGGGTTGCTAGTGTCGGGGGTGTACTCGGCCGGGACGAGGCTTTGGAGGGCGTCGATAAGTTCTTGATGGGTGATGGGGCTCGTGTTTGCGGCAACACGAGCGACGGCTTCGGCGGCAGTGGGAAGAGACATTGTGGTGAGTAGGGAGTGAAGGAAGCCAGAGTGAGGAGTGGTAGAGGATGGGGAATCGAGCGAAACCCTTCTGGCTTTTAAGTCTCGTGTTGTGCGGGGATTTAATTGTTGGTACTCAGCTAAGGCGTTGTCGGCAAACACGTCGTCTTTATCGACCCACTGGTTCTCCGAGTCGGGATATCCCTTCCATTTGATCAGATATTGAAGTCGCCTTCTTCTGCCGAAATGCCGGTGGTCCAGAACCTTCTCGACCTCGTATTCTTCTTCCCCTTCTACCAAATCTGGTGGTGGGCGCTGGAAGTTTTCTCCGTGCATGAGCGTTTCGCGATAGGGTGTGAGAAGATCGATGTGGAACACCGGATGTATATTCCATTGTGTGGGGAGTTCCAATTGATAGTTCACGTGTGACAGGACTCGTGTGATTTTGAAGGGTCCATTGTTACGATTTTCTTCCCTTTTCCCTTGGACGCTTCCGTTCCTTGATTCTTATTCCTGCGCCCCACCTTGTTACGTTCATAACTCATCACGCGCCCAACCGTTTCCCATGATCTCTTCGCCGCACGATACGCCCTCATGTCCTCTTCCTTGTATATCAAAGTTCACGGCGCTCCGGTCTCAGCTGACTCCCACATGACCCCGCGTAATCGCCCTGTTTCTTACTATAGCATTGCCTTTGTTCCGCTTTTGTTTAAGGACTCCACTTATCGCGCCATATGTTTGTTGCGTACAAACATCCTGTACCAGTATATAAGTCGCACGCTACCTAGCTTGTACGGTAGACTTGACTTCTTGTGTAATACCACATCGTTGTCAATCCACGAACGCCTTTGGCTCGCTGTTTCGCTTGAGCACGACTTTGGTTCGCCGTTGCGCTTGAACCCCAGAACCCTCGACTACCACTCACGTGTCTGAGGAGACCGTGTGGTGCTTATTCATCATCGAACTTAGCCTTGAACGGCTAGCTCACGTCCCGTTACCTCGGCCTGAACGACTTAGTGACGTGCACGTCGCACATAACGTTCCTGTGGTAACGTTACATTAAGTCAAGTCTCGCAACCCTGGCGACTAGTAGGAGTCGCACGAAATTTCAACCGCAGTACATCGATCGGTACTCCACCGACGAACTCTCCAGCCACGAAAAAGGAGCAGTAATCTGGGAAGAGATTCACAACCAAGAGGGGTATTTCGTCTTTGACGCCAAAAACCAAGAATATCACCAAGTCCACTACTTCGACGATCTTCGTCTCTGGGCTTATATCGACTACGACCCAAAACAAGGACGGTGGTACGCCTATAAAGCTGTCCCTCCACAATTCGGCGCAGGACCCCTCGGGTCAACCAACATCACCGGTATCAACGTCGACCCAGACGAATCAACCACCCTCACCCAGTACAGCCCACGATGGCCACCAACACTCAGGTCGCCACCAGCCTTACTACCGCGGGAACCTCCGGCTCGGGCGGTGGAGGAGCACATGCTACAGGAAGTCGACCGACTGCTCAGACGAGCGGAACGACTCATAGCGCTAGTACCCAACCGCCGACGGGGTCGAACAGTGGCCCAGCTGCTGGACCTAGTGGAGGCATACATGGTAGCGGTGGAGGCCCACCGGGCGGTGGTGCCCCTGGTGGCGGCGGAGGCGGTCCAGGTGGAGGAGCCCCTGGTGGCGGTCCCCCAGGAGGAGGTGCAATCCCCATGGCCCATCCCGGGGCAATACCAGCACCGGGAGGGGGCAAACTTGGGGGCAACCCACCACCCATTTTCGATGGAAACCGAGAGGAGAGTCGAAACTTTCTTCGATCCTTTCGAATTTATCGAGGGATGAACCCGACCGTGGACCAGCTCACAGTACCCTATTCGCGAGCCATGACTTTCCTCTCCTATATGAGGGGACATCTGGTGGACGATTGGGTAGATGAGCAAACCGCATGGCTAGACACCCAGATCGCAGGAGGAGTACTGCATAACGAAGAAAACCTATGGAACACGGTCCTTGACCGGTTCACGAACGCCTACACAGACACCACCGAACGAACCAGAGCGCGCCAAGACATCGACAAATTGAAGATGATTGGCGAAGACATCGACACGTATATCGCGAAATTCCAGAACCTCACAACAAAAGCCGGCTATAACCCAGACGAAGCCAACGTCATTGAGAAATTCCAAGCGGGACTCCCCGACAACCTCGTAATCAACGCCATACGCTTCCAACACCCAGTCACGTGGGATCAGTGGAAAGACGCGGCACGGCTTCAGCAAGCTGAATATCTTATGCTAAAGCCTCGCCTCACGCGCAACCGACAAAACGAGAAACGGGGAGGTCACACCCGAGACCAATGGGTCCAAGCCCTTAACAAGGCGCGTGACCCAAACGCCATGGATATTAGCCGCACTAGAGCCCGTGCCACCCTCACAGACGCTGAGAAGCAAAGGCTGGTCGCGGAGGGGAGATGTTTCCGATGCGGAGAAAAGGGTCATGTGTCGCGTAATTGCCCACAAAAAGGCACTCGCGCTGCTCAAACCACAAGCGACGGAGGAGCGCCTCCTCCCGTCCCCACTACCCCCGCAGTACCGCCTCCCCCCCTCGTTACTCGAGTCGCCATATCAGCAAACCGCGTACTGTCGAATGATGAAGCGGCTGACGCTCAGATCGCAGCGTTGGCCGCTCAACCAAAAGAAGTGCGGGACCTCTTGGTGGAGAAGCTTTTTGGAGGAAAGGATTTTCCGAACGCCTAAACCCGTCGGCCTGGGCAAAGGCGTTACACGTGTATTATAGCAGATATCGATCTATGCGAATCCCAGTCCTTTTCAAATCTGCAAACGCGACGGCCGAACGACAGGTCCTGTTGGACTCTGGAGCAACCGACAACTTTATTTGTGCGGAACTGCTCAAACGAACGCATCTCGGAACCCGGCCCGTCTCCGCCCCCATCACCATATGGAACGTTGACGGGACCTATAACCGAGACGGCGCGATAACCCAGTACACCGATTTAGCGGTGCGGACTGGTGAGCGCACGAAGACACTTCGTTTCCTGGTTACCAACCTAGGAAAGGACGAAGCGATCCTGGGCTACCCCTGGTTCTCGGCCTTTGAGCCAGAGATAAAATGGAGGAATGCCACGCTGAACGAAGACTTCCAACCGGTCGTGATCTCCAGCCTGAACCTCCAAAGCAACGCCATGCCATTAGAGGCCGCTATCAGGGCTTTGCAGGCATATGAGCTCGATGAGGAGGCATGGGAGCAGGTTGTGAACGAAGAATCGGAGCCGAATATTACCTTCCTGCGAAAAACGACCACTGCATCCGAACTCGCTCAACAGGAAGCGGCAAAGAAACCGACTCGAACGTTTGAGGAAATGGTTCCTCCAGAATATTGGTCACACCGTAAGGTGTTTAGCGAAGAAGCGTCACACCGATTTCCCCCACCCCGCGTATGGGACCACGCTATCGAATTACTCCCCGACGCACCCGCCGCGCTTGACTGCAAGGTGTACCCACTCACCGCGAACGAAGGAGAGGCACTCACGGCCTTCCTGAACGAACAACTAGAGAAGGGGTATATTCGCCCCTCGAAATCCGCCTATGCGTCGCCCTTCTTCTTCATCAAAAAGAAGGATGGAAAGCTACGTCCGGTACAGGACTACCGACGTCTCAACGAACTCACCATAAAAAACCACTACCCACTCCCGCTTATTCCCGAACTCGTCGATCGCATCCGAGTCGCGCGGCTGTACTCAAAATTGGACATCCGATGGGGTTACAACAACATTCGCATCCAAGAAGGAGACGAATGGAAGGCGGCGTTCAAAACCAATCAAGGCCTGTTTGAACCACGCGTCATGTTCTTCGGCCTCACTAACTCCCCGTCCACCTTCCAAACGATGATGGATACCATCTTCCGCGACCTCATCCTGACGAACGAAGTCGTCGTCTACATGGACGATATCCTTGTCGCCACCGCAGATGATAAGCAACACCATCGGAAAGTCCTCCACGAAGTACTGCGGCTCTGCGAAGAACACGATCTTTACGTAAAACCAGAAAAGTGCGAGTTCGAAGTCTACGAAACAGAGTACTTAGGCCTCATCATTGGCCACGGACGGCTACGAATGGACCCCGTCAAAGTCCGAGGAATCCGGGAATGGCAACCCCCGAAAAGTCTCAAAGAAGTTCGCGCGTTCCTAGGATTCTGCAACTTCTACCGGAGGTTCATACGAGGATTCTCGCAACTCGCTCGACCCCTCCACGATCTCACAAAAAAGGAGATACAATGGCGTTGGGACGATATGCAGCAGAACGCCTTTGAAGACATAAAAAGGCGCATATGCGAAGAACCCGTACTACTGTTTCCAAACCTCACGAAACCCTTCGAGCTCGAAGTAGACGCGTCAAATGTCGCAATAGGAGCAGTGCTAAATCAGCTAGGACCCGACCAGAAGTTCCATCCGGTAGCGTTCCATTCTGAATCATTCACCGAAACAGAACGGAATTACGATATCTACGACCGGGAACTACTGGCAGTGGTTAAAGCTCTACGCGCATGGAGAACGTACCTCGTAGGATCCCCTCATAAAATCATCATCCACACCGACCACGCCAACCTTCAGTACTGGAAGGAACCCCGGAAGATCAACCGGAGGATCGCGCGAGAGTTCCTAGAGCTGTCGGAATATGACTTCATCCTGAGACACGTAGCAGGAACAAAAATGCGCGCGCAGACGCCCTGTCCAGGCGGTCGGACTATGAGTCCGGCGAAGGAGACAACACCGACGTCATTGTCCTACCAGCCGAAAGATTCATCCGGGCGACCCAAATGTCAATATGTGATATGGACCTTTGGTCGAAGGTAGCCCAAAACGCCGGCAAAGAGGAAGCGACACGATGGGCCGAACACCACAACCTTAAACAACACGAAGGGTTGTGGTGGAAAGACGACGCATTGGTTGTTGTCGGGGACAACAATCTTAAGCGGGGGGTAATTTCCTTCTTCCACGACTCTCCAAGTATGGGCCACCCTGGAATTGCCAACACACGTGAGCTGATACGACGCGATTACTGGTGGCCCACTATACGAGAGGATGTCGAGGAGTATGTTAAAGGATGCGCCATATGCCAGGCCAACAAAATCAACCCCCACCGACAAAAACCCCACCTATTCCCCATATCTACCGACCCCGAAGCCGAGCCATTCGAAGTTGTTGCGATGGATTTTATCACGAAACTACCACTATCCCAAGGTTTCGACTCCATCCTCACGATCACAGACCACGACTGTTCAAAGGCCGCAATTTTTATACCATGCCACGAAACCATCACAGCTGAAGGAGTAGCACGACTCTATCTACAACACGTCTACCCACACTACGGAATACCCCGCAAACTCATCACGGATAGAGACCCGCGATTCACGTCCGCATTCATGAAAGGGCTGTGTAGCACGCTGGGAATACGGCAGAATATTTCCTCCGCGTACCACCCTCAAACAGATGGCCAATCAGAACGCACCAACCAATGGCTGGAACAGTACCTACGCCACTGGAGTAACGTCCAACAAGACAACTGGGCCGAGGCACTCCCGGTAGCCCAGTTCGCACACAATTCTTGGCCAAACGCCACTACAAAACACTCCCCGTTCTCGCTCATCATGGGGTGGGAACCACGAACCACCTGGGTCCCGAAACCCACCACGGTACCATCAGTCGATCAACGCCTAGACGAGATGACCACGAGGCGACAACACGCGCAGGATTGCATTAAACACGCGCAAAACCTCATGGCCAAAAGAGGAAGAACCCGCTTCATCCCTTACGCCGAAGGGACCCAGGTCTGGCTAGAAGGGACGAACCTGAGAACATTCTACCCCACTGCGAAGCTAGCCCCCAAGCGCCATGGTCCGTTCCGAATTAAGAAGGCACTATCAGAAGTAACGTACGAGTTGGAGCTGCCGAGCACGTGGAAGATACACCCAGTCTTTCATGCGAACCTCCTCACGCCCTATAAGGAGACGGAGCTACACGGGAAGAACTTTTCACGACCACCACCTGAACTCGTGGATGGAGAAGAAGAGTTCGAAGTGGAGCGGATCATGGGGACACGGCTCCATGGACGAGGGCGCAAGCTCCAATTCCTAATCAAGTGGAAGGGTTTTCCCATGAGTGACAGCACATGGGAACCAGCTGACCACGTCAAACACGCGAAG
Organism: Lactarius vividus; assembly: GCA_021527035.1. Taxonomy (NCBI): domain Eukaryota; kingdom Fungi; phylum Basidiomycota; class Agaricomycetes; order Russulales; family Russulaceae; genus Lactarius; species Lactarius vividus. The sequence continues at coordinate 32,992 of JAKELG010000098.1, read as the reverse complement.
GATGTAATCGCCGACTTCTATCGCCGCAACCCCACAGCTGATGGAGCAGGACGAACAATATAAAAGGAGTCAACCAAAGGATGAAACCCCATCGCCCACCATGACGACTCCCACTTCCAAAACAGCTCCTGCCAACGACCGCCCACGTCCCCCGTCCGCTATAATCCTTGAACGCCTCACAGTCCCCTCACAGTCCGAAGGGATTCCAACCCCCTTCGTATCCCGTACCCCGTACTCCGTAGTTCCCTCTCGACCCCCTACCCCCGTCTTGGCTATTGCCCTCAACGTATCCCCTACGAGTCCTACGCCACCACCGTCGTCTCCCCCACCACTAGAGCCAGCCGTTGCGCCGCTCTTGGAAGCGCCCCCAGGCATCACCCCAGTCGTCCCCCTGTCACAGCTCGCATCTGAGCTACCACACCCTTACTCGCTGACCCCCGCCGCTCCCCCTCGTCGAGTACGACCGGACCCTCGGCTCGCATCTTTAGATGACGACGAGGAACCGATTGACGAAGGGGACGACGAGGAGTCGGACGACCCGGGCCTCCCATTCTTCCTTAATGCCCCTGATACGCCGTTCTTTTTCCCTCTCATGATCCCGCTAGAGGACGATGTCACGAAGGTCCCGGCGAAGTACATTTACTATCGCCGCGACTATCGAGAGATTGTCGGAACTCTGGGAAGAGGAAGACCCTGCTACTGCCAGGAGGTATATCTATCGACGCCCCGACCCTCAGCTATGCACCCCGCCATCTCCCCTCATCAGCTTGCCGTCTTCAGTCCACAAGACCCCCGCGCCGTCACCATCAACGAGGTCCTGAGCGAACTCAAAAACCCTCGCCTGTCGGCGGAGGTTGCGAGGTTGCGGCAGTGCCTGGGGGACAAGATTGCTCTGGATGCGCGGCGGGCGGACCTGCGACGGCTTGAGCAGGAAGCTACACGGGACCAGTTCCACTTAGACGCCACTTTAGAGGGTATTACCAAACGCCTGCAGTACGCAGGCGCCATCCCACTCATAACCGACAAATTTGTCGAACTCACCACTCGCCCGGTACGCCCCCGCCATCTCTACCCTGAGCTCCCCCTTGCACCCCGACGCGGTGGACCAGTCGAGATGCCGCGCCTCGTGGACGGGCCCAGTCGCACGCAGAAGCGGCGGAAGTGCTATCTGTGCAAGAAGCGGGGCCACAAGATGAGCGAATGCCCGAATCGCCCCCCGTCTGGGGTGTGTACATGGTGCGCGAGTCGGGCTCACGAGTCGGCTAACTGCCTTATCCATCGACTCGCCCCCATCACCCCAGCGTTTGAGGAACCTTCCGAGCGCCCTCGGTGGTGCGGGAAGTGCCTCCGGTTCGATGCGCGACACGACGAGATAGAATGCCCGCAGTACGAGATGTGCCGGCGGTGTGGGGAGCGCGGAAGGTATCTATTCCTCCGCCGACACGTTTGCCCGGTGGACGACCGGGATGATGAAACTAACGACCCCAGCGCTGATGTATACGACTACGTTGGCAGTGACTGAAGTCGTGGCGACTTCAGGTCTAACAGGGGGGTAATGTTACGATTTTCTTCCCTTTTCCCTTGGACGCTTCCGTTCCTTGATTCTTATTCCTGCGCCCCACCTTGTTACGTTCATAACTCATCACGCGCCCAACCGTTTCCCATGATCTCTTCGCCGCACGATACGCCCTCATGTCCTCTTCCTTGTATATCAAAGTTCACGGCGCTCCGGTCTCAGCTGACTCCCACATGACCCCGCGTAATCGCCCTGTTTCTTACTATAGCATTGCCTTTGTTCCGCTTTTGTTTAAGGACTCCACTTATCGCGCCATATGTTTGTTGCGTACAAACATCCTGTACCAGTATATAAGTCGCACGCTACCTAGCTTGTACGGTAGACTTGACTTCTTGTGTAATACCACATCGTTGTCAATCCACGAACGCCTTTGGCTCGCTGTTTCGCTTGAGCACGACTTTGGTTCGCCGTTGCGCTTGAACCCCAGAACCCTCGACTACCACTCACGTGTCTGAGGAGACCGTGTGGTGCTTATTCATCATCGAACTTAGCCTTGAACGGCTAGCTCACGTCCCGTTACCTCGGCCTGAACGACTTAGTGACGTGCACGTCGCACATAACGTTCCTGTGGTAACGTTACATCCATGCCGTCTTGCCGCTAGCTTGGGTGTTGGTTGGTTGGTCCTTAAGTGACGTCCTTCTAGCCACACATAGTCTCCGACGCGGAGTTTGGGCGTGTCCCTGTGTTTTACCCACATCGATTGTGCCTTCTTGATAAGGTCTTGGGCTTCTTTTCGGGCTTCTCGGAATTGTTCCAATCTCGTGGTGACCTGTGGAATGGGGGATGGCTTATCGAGCCAATCAGCGCGTGGGTCGTAACCCATGAGGAGAGAGAACGGAGATTTCCTTGTTGCCTCGTGGGGCCAGTTGTTGTGCGCGAATTCTGCTATGGGAAGGAAGGCCGCCCAGTTATCTTGACGCTCATTTGCCCAGAAGCGGAGATATTGTTCCAGCCATTGATTGGTACGTTCTGATTGTCCGTCCGTTCTGGGGTGATAAGCCGTGGAAATGTTCTGTTGTATCCCTAGTATTTGGCACAGTTCGCGTGTGAATTTGGATGCAAATCGGGGGTCACGGTCGCTGATGATCTTTGACGGTAGTCCGAATCGTCTGAACACGTGGGCGGCATAGAGTCCGGCTGTCTCTTCCGCGGTGATCTCCTCGTTGCAGGGGATGAAGATCGAAGCTTTACTGCAGTCGTGGTCGGTCACAGTTAAGATGGAGTCATGCCCTTGTGATATCGGAAGCTTGGTGATGAAGTCAAGAGCAATAGTTTCGAATGGGAGGGCGTCTTCCTTTGGTGTAATGGGTACGAGTGGGGCTCTTGTGGGACGTGTGTTGACTTTATGACGTTGGCATTCGGCACATCCCTGTACGTAGTTGCGGACGTCAAGTTTCAGTTCTGGCCACCAGTATCTTCGTTCCACTAGTCTTGTGGTTCGTGCGATTCCGGGGTGTCCGTGCACCGGAGGGTCGTGATGTGCGGCGATGAGCTTCCGTTTTTCATCTAGGGATCCCGTAATGACGTACTTCCCTTGTCTGTACCATGCTCCGTTTACAAACTTCAGTTGTTGAGGGTCTACCCAGTATCGTAGGATAACTTCCGTTTGCGGCGGGTCGTGTACTGCCTGCACCACGGTTGTTCGTGCAAAGACGTCTTCTGGTAGTACTACTACGTTCTCGTTGTCCCGTTCCCCTTGGTCGTAGTCAGGTCGTCTGGACAATGCGTCGGCGCGGCCGTTTTTCTTTCCTGGGATGTGATGGATCTCAAAGTTATATTCCATGAGTTCCAGTACTTCCCTTGCGACTCTCCGACTAATCTTTTGTGGCAGTTTCCAGTACTGGAGGTTCATATGGTCGGAGTAGATTTTGATCTTGTGCGGCGATCCAGCTAGTAGAGGTCTCCAGTTTCGAAGGGCCTTGACGATTGCGAGGAGTTCTAGGTCGTATATATCGTAATTTCTCTCCGCTTCGTTAAGTGTGGCTGAGTAGTAGCCTATTGGGTGTCGCTTGCCGTCTTCTTTCTTCTGGAGTAGTACTGCTCCTGTTGCGAATCCCGAGGCGTCTACTTCAAGTTCGAATGGGTTGTCAAGCTTGGGGTGTGCAAGTACTGGTTCCTCCGTGACTAGTGCTTTGAGCTTCCGGAACGCTTTGTCTTCCTCATCCGTCCATCTCCACTCCGTGTCCTTTCGCGTAAGTTTGTTGAGTGGTTTTGCGTGGGTGGCGAAGCCGCGAATGAAGAGTCGGTAAAAATTGCAGAAGCCTAGGAATGATCGGACGTCACGGACCTTCGTAGGTGTTGGCCAGTCTTTGATGCCGGAAATTTTTACCGGGTCCATGCGTGTTACCCCCTTTTCAAGGATTACCCCCAGGTAATCCATTCGCGGCTTGTGGAAGAGGCATTTTTCGAGCTTGAAGTAGAGATCGTGTTCTAAGGCGCCAATGTCGTCCATGTAGACGCGTATGATCGTTCCCTTGGCTTCGTGCTTTGCGATAGTGTCTCGGTAGATTGTGTTCATCATCGTTTGGAAAGTTGCCGGGGAGTTGGTGAGTCCGAAATACATGACCGTGGGTTCGAAGAGTCCGTACCGTGTTTTAAACGCCGCTTTGTGTTCATCCCCTTCCTTGATGCGTACGTTGTTGTACCCCCATCTGACATCTAATTTCGTGTAGGTGTGTGCTTGGCTTAGGTCTGTGATGAGGTCCGAGATAAGGGGCAATGGATACTGATTCCGAATAGTGACGGCGTTGATCTTCCTGTAGTCTTGCACCGGTCGTAGTTTTCCATCTTTCTTTTTGATGAAGAAAAAGGATGATGCGTAAGGGGATTTCGACGGGCGAATATACCCTTTCTTTAATTGTTCGTCCAGGAATTCCTTGAGCTTGCCGTCCTCTTCTTGTGTCATGGGGTAAACCTTGCAGTCGATTGCCGGTGGGGTACCTTCTTTGAATTCGATGGCATGGTCCCATGGCCTGGAAGGGGGGAATCGGTTAGATGCTTCTTCGCTAAAGATTTTTGCGAATTGTCGGTAAGCCGGAGGAAGTTCCACTTTATCATGGAACTGCTTAGCTTCGATGGCCAGTTCCGTGGCTGTAGTGCGTAGGTGGCTCTCCTCTTCCAATTGTGCGACCGCGTCTCTCTTTTCTTCTTTCGTAAGAACACTTCCGATGACGTGGTCTTCTTGCTTTGGATTGATAGAGCGGATAACAACGGGGAGCATCTTCTCGTGTATCGTGGCGTATCTCCAGTTTATCGTTGGTTCATAGGTTGCTAGCCAAGGGTATCCAAGCACCAAGTCTTCGTTTCCGAGGTCGGTGACCAGGAAGCGCATCTTTTGTCGCCGTTGGTTAGTCTGTACATCTAGATCGATGAAGTGGGTGATACTGCCCGCTTTGTTTTCCGTGTTGTCGATATTCCATATCTTTCGAGGATGGTCTAGTTCTTGAAGGCCTAGACCCATCCTTTTTGCGAACGAGGGGCGTATGAAATTGTCCGTTGCCCCAGAGTCCACCAAGGTTCTTATGTCGGCCATTGCGTAATTCGTGCGAATCGAGACTGGGATTCTAAGAGATCGATAGCGAGTCATGATTACAGAATTACAGTTAACCGCCCTCACCCAGGCCGATGGGTTCAGGCGTTCTGAAAACCCTCTTTTCCCCACATTTCTTGGAGGATGAGGTCTTTTACGTCATCCGACTCTCCCGCTACTCCTGCCAGCCAGTCTTTGGCTCTTTGCTGAGGTGGTGCCGAGCTTGTGGCTCGGACTTGTACGAATGGTTCTTCTTGAGTGTAATAGTCGGTGTCTGCCATTCGACTAGTGGTTGCTCGGCGGCGTGGCTGCTGGCAGTTTCGTGAGAAGTGTCCGGTCTGATTGCAGTTATAGCAGACGACTGTCCTCATGTCTCGAGGCGGGGGACCTCCTCCTCTTCCGTATCCTCCTCTTTGTGGCCTTGGGATGAAGGGACGGTTCGGGTCCCCAACTTCCGCCACTCGGGCGCGTGTTCGATCGGCCAATGTGTCCATTGCGTTTGGGTCATACCTGGGTGGTGGTGGCCCCCTCGGCGGCCCCCAGTTGGGAGGTTGCGGTCTCCATCGTGGTTGAGCTGATGAAGGAGGTGTTTTAGTTTTGAAATTATCGAGGCGCGCCTTCATGTGAATGTACTGTTTTTGTCGTCGTAGAGCACACCGCTTCCAGTCTTCGAAGGTATGAGGTTCATCGAGTTCGTATACCTTCATGAAAAGTGCTCGGGGTAGCCCCGCCGTGAATCGGTCGATAGTTTGTCGGTCGTTTAAGTTATAGTGAGCTTTTCTGGCTAGTTGCTCGAATTTAACCACATACGCGTCGATATCCTCTCCTGTCATTTTGATTCCTTTTTGCAGCTCTGCTTGCGCTTGCTCTTCCTCAAGTATATTCGAGAATCGTTTGGCGAATTCTGCCGCTACGTGGTTCCATAGTGTCTGGGAGTATTGACTTACTCCTCGTCGCACTTCCCGGTTGAGCCACTCGAGGATGGATAGTGTCCATTCGCTAACATTGATCCCTTTGACGTACCCTAGGAAAAGGAGGGATCGCCTATATTCGTTCTGCATGATGGGTGCGTCCAGGTTCATCCCCCAGTATACGTGCCATTGTGTGAGGAAGGCCTCATATTTAGTACGGTCTCCGTCGAATACAGTCGGGGGTTCACCTGATAGTCTGTCTGATCCGTGCCCTCCTCCTGCAGGGACACCTCCTCCGTGTGGTCCTGGTGGTCCTGGAGGTCCTCCTCCCGGTGGTCTTCCTCCTCCTGGGAATCCGCCTCCCGTTGGTCCTTGACCCGGGAATCCACCCGGTAGTCCTCCCGGTGGTGGTGGTGGGCCTTCTGGTGGGTCCGGGTGGTCCGGCCCTATTGCACGGAATAGTGCTGCGTCGTCTGCGGTCATCCTGTGTCCGGTGTTCGGGTTGATAGGGTTGAGGATAGCTTCTGCTTCCTCTCTTATGCGTTGTACTTCTTCCATGGCCTGTGTTTCGGTTGCTGTTGCCATGGGGCTTCTGATGTGAATTTCTTCCGCTACCGTAATGTGTAGGGACTCAGCTATGTGTGCTAGTAAGCTTGAGTCGTCTCCTGTTCCTGGTCGTACTTCGCTTTCTGTGGCGGTGTGTTCTTCCGCGTGTTCTTCGTGACTTGATTCGGATGGGGCTTGTTCTCTTGGTTGCTCCCTTTCTTCTTCGCTGCTGCTACTGTCTCCGTCTAGTGATCCCCAGTCGTCTCCGTGGAGTTCTCTTGAGTCAATGTCGCAGCGGTAGTTTCTTCCTGCTGGTCTGACGACGTCCCACCGATTGTCTATCGGATTCCACGTAACTTCTGTCCAACAGAAGTTGGAGTAATTGAACTCAACTGGGCGATATCTGATCGCTTCCCCTGGGAAGTCTACGAAATACCCGGTGTCTCCTCGGTATTCTCTCCACCTAGCTGCGCCTAGGAATCGTCGCGGTACTGATCGTTCTCCTCTTGTTTCAAGGCTGTAGGGTCGGAAATTTCTCCACTGGTCTCTTGTTGTGAACGCCACGGTTGGTTATCTTGGTCTTAATGTAACGCTACCACGGCGTTTAGCTCGACTTGAGCTCGTATGAAGGCGTTCACGACTTAGCTGGCGATTGACACGCACGCAGCGTCTCGATGACTCCGTAGAACACTACTAAGGCGGTCCAAAGTGCGCGTCCTAATAGCACAAGGGCAACTCCGACTTGTTGTGTCGAAAGGGCCAGGGTCTTAGACTCGGAGGTCAAGACTTATAACAGGGGCTTCCCCTTTAGAGGCGAGAAGGCGTGAAAGCCCAAGTAGAAGAGAAGATGGAGTGGTATTGAGAAGAAGACCAAGATAGCGTATCTTGGTCTTCGCAACCCACTATTTATACATATTGCGGAGGTAGCTTTGAAGCTCCTCTCTAAGGTAACTACTACTAGCAATAATAGCTCGAACCCTAGTATCGCTATCCTAGTAGTGAGTCATAGTAACTATCACATGCTACTACAACTCCGGCTGACTGATGGTGAGTCCATGACTAATCTACGCTTACTATCGTAGTCATAACCGTATAGTAAGCGTCCACTTCCAACTTCGTATCGTAATATGAGTCCGCTGAGCTCGTACCGTGACACCAGATGTCCATATCACATATTGACATTTGGGTGGCTCGGATGAATCGTTCAATCCGACCGCCTGGACAGGGCGTCTGCACACGCATTCTTCGTTCCTGCTACGTGTCTCAGAATGAAGTCGTATTCTGACAGCTCCAGGAACTCTTGCGTGATTCTCTGGTTGATCTTCCGGGGTTCCTTCCAGTATTGGAGGTTGGCATGATCAGTGTGGATAATGATTTTATGGGGGGATCCCACGAGGTACGTTCTCCATGCTCGTAGTGCTTTGACCACAGCCAGTAATTCTCAGTCATAGATGTCGTAGTTTCGCTCTGTCTCTGTAAATGACTTGGAGTGGAACGCAATGGGGTGAAACTTCTGGTCGGGTCCTAATTGGTTCAGCATGGCCCCTATCGCAACATTTGATGCGTCGACCTCTAGCTCAAATGGTTTTGTGAGGTCTGGGAATAAAAGCATGGGTTCCTCGCATATGCGCTTCTTAATGTCTTCGAAGGCGTTCTGCTGTGTATCACCCCAGTGCCATTGGACATCCTTTTTTGTGAGGTCGTGGAGAGGTCGGGCGAGTTGGGAGAACCCCCGTATAAACCTTCGATAGAAGTTGCAGAACCCCAGGAACACGCGAACCTCCTTGAGGCTTTTCGGGGGTTGCCACTCTCGGATCCCTCGAACTTTAATGGGGTCCATCCGCAGTCATCCCCAGCCAATAATGAGGCCCAGGTACTCAGTTTCGTGGACCTCAAATTCGCATTTCTCTGGTTTCACGTACAAATCGTGTTCCTCACAAAGTCATAATACTTCATGGAGGACCTTTCGATGATGGTTCTTATTGTCGGCTGTGGCAATGAGGATGTCGTCCATGTAGACAATGACCTTGTTTGTCAGGATGAGGTCGCAGAATATGGTGTCCATCATTGTTTGGAAGGTAGAGGGGGAATTTGTAAGGCCGAAGAACATAACACGCGGTTCGAATAGACCTTGATTGGTTTTGAACACCGCTTTCCACTTGTCTCCCTCCTGAATGCGGACATTATTGTATCCCCATCGAATGTCTAGTTTTGAGTATAATCGCGCGGTTCGAATGTGATCGACGAGTTCGGGGATGAGGGGGAGGGGGTAGTGGTTCTTTACGGTGAGTTCGTTGAGGCATCGGTAGTCCTGTACTGGACATAGTTTTCTGTCTTTCTTTTTGATGAAGAAGAAGGGCGATGCGTAGGCAGACTTCGAAGGGCAGATGTATCCCTTCTCGAGTTGCTCGTTTAGGAAGGCTGTGAGTGCCTCTCCTTCATTTGCGGTTAGGGGGTATACTTTGCAGTCAAGGGCGGCGGGTGCGTCGGGGAGTAATTCAATGGTGTGGTCCCATACACGGGACGGGGGAAATTGGTGCGACGCTTCTTCGCTGAACACCTTACGGTGTGACCAGTATTCTGGAGGAACCATTTCCTCAAACATTTGGGCCTGCTTTTTCGCCGCTTCCTGCTGCGCGAGTTCTGATGCTGTTGTTGTCTTTCGCAGGAAGGCAATGTTTGGCTCCGGTTCTTCGTTCACAACCTGCTCCCAGGCCTCCTTGTCAAGCCCATACACCTTGATAGCCCTGATAGCTGCTTCTATGGGCATGGCATTGCTCTGGAGGTTCAGGCTGGAGATCACAACTGGTTGGAAATTCTCGTTTAGCGTGGCATTTCTCCATTCTATCTCAGGCTCAAAGGCCGAGAACCAAGGATAGCCCAGGATCGCTTCGTCTTTTCCTAGATTGGTTACCAGGAAATGGAGTGTCTTCGTGCACTCACCAGTCCGCACTGCCAAATCAGTGTACTGGGTTATCGTGCCGTCTCGGTTGTAAGTGCCGTCAACGTTCCATATAGTAATGGGGGTAGAGACAGGTCGGGTTCCGAGATGCGTTCGTTTGAGCAGCTCCGCACAAATAAAGTTGTCGGTTGCTCCAGAGTCCAATAGGACCTGTCGTTCGGCCGTCACATTTGCAGATTTGAAAAGAACTGGGATTCGCATTGATCAATATCTGCTATAGTACATGTGTAGCGCCTTTACCCAGGCCGACGGGTTTAGGCATTCGGAAAATCCTTTCCTCCAAAAAGCTTCTCCACCAAGAGGTCCCACACTTCTTTTGGTTGACACTGCGGGCATTTCACAATGTAATCCAATTCAGTCGGCTATTTCACGAAATCTGATTGGTCAGATTTTTGCAACTGAATTGGTTTACATTGTAAAATGCCCACAGTGTGAGCGGCCAGCGCTGCGATCTGAGCGTCAGCCGCTTCGTCATTCGACAGTACGCGGTTTGCTGATATGGCGACTCAAGTAACGAGGGGGGGAGGCGATACTGCGGAGGTAGTGGGGACGGGAGGAGGCGCTCCTCCGTCGTTTGTGGTTTGAGCAACGCGAGTGCCTTTTTGTGGGCAATTACGTGACATATAACCCTTTTCCCCGCATTGGAAACATCTCCCCTCCGCGACCATCCTTTGCTTCTCAGCGTCTGTGAGGGTTGCGCGAGCTCTAGTGTGGCTAATATCCATGGCATTTGGGTCACGCGCCTTGTTAAGGGCTTGGACCCACTGGTCTTGGGTGTGACCCCCTCATTTTTCATTTTGTCGGTTGCGTGTGAGGTGGGGCTTTAGCATAAGGTATTTGGCTTGCTGAAGTCGCACTGCCGCCTTCCACTGATCCCACGTAACTGGGTGTTGGAAGCGTATGGCATTAATTACGAGGTTGTCAGGGAGTCCCGCTTGGAACTTTTCAATGATGTTGGCTTCGTCTGGATTATAGCCAGCTTTTGTCGTGAGGTTCTGGAACTTTGCGATATATGTGTCGATGTCTTCGCCAATCATCTTTAACTTATCGATGTCTCGGCGTGCTCTGGTTTGTTCGGTGGTGTCGGTGTAGGCGTTCGTGAACCGGTCAAGGACTGTGTTCCATAGGTTTTCTTCGTTGTGCAGTACTCCTCCCACTATCTGGGTGTCTAGCCACGTGGTTTGCTCGTCTACCCAATTGTCCACCAGGTGTCCTCTCATGTATGAGAGGAAGGTCATGGCTCGTGAGTAGGGCACTGTCAGCTGGTCCACGGTTGGGTTCATTCCTCGATAAATTCGAAAGGATCGAAGAAAGTTTCGACTCTCCTCTCGATTTCCATCGAAGATGGGTGGTGGGTTGCCCCCAAGTTTGCCCCCTCCCGGTGCTGGTACTGCCCCGGCTGGGCCCACGGGGAGCGCACCTCCTCCTGGGGCACCGCCACCAGGGGCTCCACCTCCCGGACCACCTCCGCCACCACCAGGGGCACCGCCGCCCGGTGGGCCTCCACCGCTACCATGTATGCCTCCACTAGGTCCAGTAGTTGGGCCACTGCTCGGCCCCATCATTGGCTGGGCGCTAGAGCTATGAGTCGCTCCGCCCATTGGAGCAGCCGATCGACCTCCTGTAACATGTGGTCCTCCACTGCCCGAGCCGGAGGCTCCCGTGGTAGTAAGGCTGGTGGCGACCTGAGTGTTGGTGGCCATCTCTGGCTGTATGGGAGTAAGGGTGGTTGATTCGTCTGGGTCGATGTTGATTCCTGTGATGTTGGTTGACCCAAGGGGTCCTGTGCCGAATTGTGGAGGGACAGTTTTGTAGGCATACCACCGTCCTTGTTTTGGGTCGTAGTCGATGTATGCCCAAGTACGAAGGTCGTCGAAGTAATGGACCTGGTGTACTCTTGGTTTTTGGCGTCAAAGATGAAATATCCCTCTTGGTTATGGATCTCTTCCCAGATTACTGCGCCCTTTTTGTGGCTGGAGAGTTTGTCGGTGATATACCGATCAATGTACTGCGGCTGAAATTTTGTGCGACTCCTACTAGTCGCCAGGGTTGCGAGAGACTTGACTTAATGTAACGTTACCACAGGAACATTATGTGCGGCGTGCACGTCACTAAGTCACTCAGGCCGAGGTAACGGGATGCAAGTTAGTCGGTTAAGACCAAGTTCGATGATGAATAAGCACCACACAGTCTCCTCAGACACGCAGGTGATAGTCAGGAGTTCTGGGGTTCAAGCGCAAAGGCAAACCAAAGTCGTGCTCAAGCAAAACAGCGAGCGTAAAGTCGTTTGTGGATTGACAACGATGTGGTATTACACAAGAAGTCAAGTCTACCGTACAAGCTAGGTAGCGTGCGACTTATATACCAGTACAGGATGTTTGTATGCAACAAACATATGGCGCAATATAAGGGTTCTAAGTAAAAATGGAACAAAGGTACGACTATAGTAAGAAACATGGTGATTGCGCGGGGTCATGTGCGAGTCAGCTGAGCCCGGAGCGCCGTGAACTTTGATATACAGGGAAGGGGGCGTAAAGGCGTATCGTGCAGCGAAGAGATCATCAGAAATGGTTGGGCGCATAAGGAGTTATGAGCGTATCAAGGTGGGGTATGGGAGTAAGAAGCAAGGAACGGAAGCGTCCAAGAGAAAAGAAGGGAAAGTTGTAACACTATAGCAGATATCGATCTATGCGAATCCCAGTTCTTTTCAAATCTGCAAACGTGACGGCCGAATGACAGGTCCTGCTGGACTCTGGTGTTACGTTTCGTTCTCGGACTGCCCGGACCGGTCGTGGACTCTGACGTATTTGCAATGACTCGGTATGTCAGTAGTAATGTGTCATGGACTTTGGATCTTGTTGCCTCGTGTTCCGGCTGACTGATGCCTCCTATTGTTGTACGTGATATGTCTTATGCGCTCACCTCCGAGTTCTATTGTTGTACGATATCAGTATTACATTGTAGATGACTGATTCCTAGGATCCCTGTCCTAGGATTTACGCTACTTACGCTATTGGCCACGTACGAGTTTGAGCGGAGCTAGAACTGGCTCCCTTACATGTATTTAAGCTCGTAGTGTTACAGACCAGGATCCCCATCTTGGTCTTCTTCGAATACCACTCTCCACTCATCATCTGTGCTAGGGACTCGCAGTGTCCCTAAGTGAGTTAGCTCCGGCATATCCCTTTGTGACCAAGGGGGATCCCCGTGACTTCGTCTCCACTTCCACTCGTGGATGGTAGACTTGCCAGCCGTAGTGTATCCGCCAGATACCACGTGCCACCTCGTATTCGAGTACCTCAACGCTCGTACCGCTCGCCCAACTCACTGCTACTACATCGTCGACAACCCTCGGTGGAGGTATATCCGTAAAGTCCGCAGTCCACCTCTCAGAGTACCCCTTGACCTCCCCCTTTACACGTATCGAGACTCTACGGGAGCCTATCAACGACACCCCGCAGTTTTCCCAGACTCTCCCGATAACCACCGCCGCTACCCAAGAGGGAACCCACGTTACAACAGTGTCTAAGTCAGACAAACGTCTGTGGTAGATGTTACATCTGGAGCAACCAACAACTTTATTTGTGCGGAACTGCTCAAACGAACGCACCTCGGAACACGACCCGTCTCCGTTCCCATTACTATTTGGAACGTTGACGGCACTTACAACTGAGACGGTGCGATAACCCAGTACACCGACTTAGTGGTGCGGACTGGTGAGTGCACGAAGACACTTCGTTTCCTGGTTACCAACCTAGGAAAGGACGAAGCGATCCTGGGCTACCCATGGTTCTCAGCCTTCAAGCCTGAGATAGAGTGGAGGAATGCCACGCTGAATGAGAACTTCCAACCAGTTGTAATCTCCAGCCTGAACCTCCAGAGCGACGCCATGCCCGTAGAAGCAGCTATCAGGGCTATTGAGGCGTATGGGCTCGATGAGGAGGCCTGGGAGCAGGTTGTGAATGAAGAACCGGAGCCAAGCATTGCCTTCCTGCGGAAGACAACGACAGCATCAGAACTTGTGCAGCAGGAAGCAGTGAAAAGGAAGGCTCGAATGTTTGAGGAAATGGTTCCTCCAGAATACTGGTCACACTGCAAAGTGTTCAGCGAGGAAGCGTCACATCGATTCCCCCCATCCCGCATATGGGACCATGCCATAGAATTACTCCCTGATGCACCCACCGCCCTCGACTGTAAAGTATACCCCCTAACGGCAAACGAAGGAGAGGCACTTACAGCCTTCCTAAATGAACAACTCGAGAAGGGATATATTCGCCCTTCGAAATCTGCCTACGCATCACCCTTCTTCTTCATCAAAAAGAAGGATGGGAAACTACGACCCGTACAAGACTACCGATGTCTCAACAAACTCACTGTGAAAAACCACTATCCCCTCCCCCTCATCCCCAAACTCGTTGACCGCATCTGAACTGTGCGACTGTACTCAAAGTTAGACATCCGATGGGGGTATAACAACGTCCATATTCAAGAGGGAGATGAGTGGAAGGCAGCGTTTAAAACCAACCAAGAACTATTCGAACCACGCGTCATGTTCTTTGGTCTCACCAACTCCCCTTCCACCTTCCAAACAATGATGGACACCATATTCCGCGACCTCATTCTGACAAATGAAGTCGTTGTTTATATGGACGACATCCTTGTCACCACTGCCAACAACAAGGAGCACCATTGAGGAGTCCTCCATGAAGTGCTACGACTTTGTGAGGAACATGACCTTTATGTGAAGCCGGAGAAATGCGAGTTTGAAGTCTACAAAACCGAGTATCTGGGGCTTATCATTGGCCACGGATGATTGCGGATGGACCCCGTTAAAATTTGAGGAATCCAGGAATGGCAACCACCAAAGAGCCTCAAGGAGGTTCGCGCGTTCCTAGGGTTCTGTAACTTTTACCGAAGATTTATATGAGGGTTCTCCCAACTCGCTCGACCCCTTCACGACCCCCAAAAAGGGACATCCAATGGCATTGGTGTTACAATTTTCCCTTCTTTTCTCTTGGACACTTCCGTTCCTCGCTTCTTACTCCCATACCCCACCTTGATACGCTCATAACTCCTTATGCGCCCAACCGTTTCTGATGAACTCTTCGCCGCACGATACGCCTTTACGCCCCCTTCCCTGTATATCAAAGTTCACGACGCTCCGGGCTCAGTTGACTCGCACATGACCCCGCGCAATTACCATGTTTCTTACTATGGTCGTACCTTTGTTCCGTTTTTACTCAGAACCCTTATATCGTGCCATATGTTTGTTGCATACAAACATCCTGTACTAGTATATAAGTCACACGCTACCTAGCTTGTACGGTAGACTTGACTTCTTGTGTAATACCACATCATTGTCAATCCACGAACGACTTTACGCTCGCTGTTTTGCTTGAGCACAACTTTGGTTCACCTTTGCGCTTGAACCCCAGAACTCCTGACTATCACCTGCGTGTCTGAGGAGACTGTGTGGTGCTTATTCATCATCGAACTTGGTCTTAACCGACTAACTTGCATCCCGTTACCTCGGCCTGAGTGACTTAGTGACGTGCACGTCGCACATAACGTTCCTGTGGTAACGTTACAATTGGGGCGACACACAGCAAAACGCCTTCAAAGATATTAAGAAGCGCATATGCAAAGAACCTGTGCTCCTGTTCCCAGACCTCGCGAAACCATTCAAACTGGAGGTTGATGCATTGAACGTCACAGTAGGGGCTGTACTGAATCAACTAGGCTCCGACCAAAAGTTCCACCCTATAGCATTCCACTCCGAGTCGTTCATGGAGACGGAACGAAACTACGATATCTATGACCGGGAACTACTAGCCGTGGTTAAAGCGCTACGAGCGTGGAGAACATACCTCATAGGATCCCCCCATCAAATCATTATCCACACCGATCACGCCAACCTCCAATATTGGAAGGAACCCTGGAAGATCAACTGGAGAATTGCGCGAGAGTTCCTAGAGCTGTCAGAATACGATTTCATTCTGAGACATGTAGCAGGAACAAAGAACGCACGCGCAGATGCCCTGTCCAGGCAGTCGGATTATGAGTCCGGCAAAGGGGACAACACCGATGTCATTGTCCTACCAGCTGAAAAGTTCATCTGAGCTACCCAAATGTCAATATGTGATATGGACATTTGGTCCCGAGTGGCCCAGAATGCTGGTAAAGAGGAAGCGGCACGTTGGGCCGAACACCACAACCTCAAACAACACGACGGACTGTGGTGGAAAGACGAAGCATTAGTCATTGTTGGGGACAACAATCTTAAGAGGGGGGTAATCACTTTCTTTCACGACTCTCCAAGCATGGGCCACCCCGGAATTGCCAATACGCGTGAACTAGTGCAACGTGACTACTGGTGGCCCACCATATGAGAAGACGTTGAAGAATATGTGAAGGGATGTGCCATATGTCAGTCCAACAAAATTAACCCCCACCGACAAAAACCCCATCTATTCCCCATATCTACCGACCCTGAAGCAGAACTGTTTGAAGTCGTTGCCATGGACTTTATCACGAAACTACCCCCGTCCCAAGGTTTCGACTCCATCCTTACGATCACAGATCACAACTGCTCGAAAGCCGCAATCTTCATACCCTGTCACAAAGCCATCACCGCCGAAGGAGTAGCACGACTATACCTCCAGCATGTTTACCCACACTATGGGATACCCCGCAAACTCATCACGGACAGGGACCCATGATTCACATCTGCATTCATGAAGGGGTTGTGCAGTGTACTCGGAATATGACAAAATATCTCCTCCGCATATCACCCCCAAACAGATGGCCAATCGGAACGCACTAACCAATGGCTAGAACAATACCTGTGCCATTGGAGCAACGTTCAGCAAGACAACTGGGCCGAAGTGCTCCCAGTAGCCCAGTTCGCACACAACTCTTGGCCAAATGCTACCACAAAGCACTCCCCATTCTCACTCATTATGGGATGGGAACCACGAACTACTTGGGTTTCAAAACCCACCACAGTACCATCAGTCAACCAGCACTTAGACGAAATGACCACGAGGTGACAGCATGCGCAAGATTGCATCAAACATGTGCAGAACCTTATGGCAAAGAAGGGAAGAAGCCATTTTATTCCCTATGCCGAAGGAGCCCAGGTCTGGCTGGAAGGAACGAACCTAAGAACCTTCTACCCCACTGCAAAGCTGGCCCCTAAACGTCATGGGCCCTTCCGAATCAAGAAGGTTTTGTCAACAGTGATGTACGAGTTGGAGCTGCCAAGCACGTGGAAGATACATCCGGTATTCCATGCAAACCTCCTTACACCATATAAGGAGACGGAGCTGCATGGGGAGAACTTCCCACGCCCTCCCCCTGAACTTGTGAACGGAGAAGAGGAATTCGAAGTGGAGCAGATCATGGGGTCGCGACTCCATGTACGAGGGCGCAAGCTTCAGTTCCTAGTCAAGTGGAAGGGCTTTCCCATGAGTGACAGCACATGGGAGCCAGCTGACCATGTCAAGCATGTGCTGGATGCAATCGCCGACTTCTATCACTGACACCCAATGGCTGATGGAGCAGGGCGAGAATTATAAGAAGACAGGCAAACAAAGAACGGTCTCCACATCCCCGCTCATCATGACGACTCCCATCCCTCATGACACCGTCCCAGCAACTGACTGACCCTGTCCCTGTCAGCCCTCATCCTCGAATGACTCACAGTCCTGTCGCAATCAGAAGGCATTCCCACTCCCTTCGTGTCTCAAACACCCTATTTGGTTATTCCCTCACAACCGCCGACTCCTGTCCTCGCCATAGCACTCAACGTTTCCCCTACGAGCCCAACACCCCCACCGTCATCTCCTCCACCACTTGAACCCGCAGTAGCTCCCCTCTTGGAAGCACCCCTGGGCCTCACGCCCATCGTTCCCTTGTCGCGACTAGCATCTGAGCTCCCCCATCCCTACTCGCTAACTCCAGCAGCACCCCCTCGTCGGTTACGACCGGACCCTTGATTGGCATCATTAGATGACAACAAGGAACCAGTTGACGAAGGGGATGACGAGGAGTCTGACAACCCCGGACTCCCATTCTTCCTCAATGCTCCTGATAACCCATTCTTCTTCCCCCTGATGATCCCACTGGAGGACAATGTCACGAAAGTCCAGGCGAAGTACATTTACTATCGCCAGGATTATTGAGAAATCATCGGAACCCAGGGAAGGGGAAAGCCGTGTTACTGCCAGGAAGTTTATCTGTCGACACCACGTCCCACTACTATGCACCCTGTCATCTCGCCTCACCAGCTCACTGTTTTCAGTCCACAGGACCCACGCGCCATCACCATTAACAAGGTATTAAGTGAGCTCAAAAACCCCCGCCTATCAGCGGAGGTTGTGAGACTGCGGCAGTGCCTCGGAGACAAGATCGCTCTGGACACACGAAGGGCAGATCTCCGACGGCTCGAACAGGAGGCCGTCCATGACCAATTCCACCTGGATGCCAAGCTACAAGGCATCACAAAGCGCATGCAGTATGCAGGCGCCATCCCCCTCATCACCGATAAGTTCGTCGAGCTCACCACTCGTCCCGTACACCCCCACCACTATTTCCCCAAGCTCCCACTCGTACCATGACCCGGAGGGCCTCTCAAGATGCCGCGTCTCATGGATGGGCCCAGTCAGATGCAGAAACGACACAAGTGTTACTTGTGCAAGAAGCGCGGGCATAAGATGAGTGAGTGCCCCAATAAGCCGCCAATTGGTGTCTGCATATGGTGCGCAAGTTGGGCTCATGCCTCCGAAAATTGTCTCATCCATCGCCTTGCACCCATCACCCCAGCGTTTGAGGAACCCTCCAAGCGCCCCCGCTGGTGTGGGAAGTGCCTGAGATTCGATGCACGGCACGACGAGATTGAATGCCCGCAGTACGAGGCATGTGGGAGGTGTGGGGAGCGCGGCAGGTATTTGTTCCTTCGCCGACACGTTTGCCCGGTGGATGACCGGATGATGAAACTAATGACCCTAGCGCTGACGTGTACAATTATGTTGGCAGTGACTGAAGTCGTGGCGATTTCAGGTCTAACAGGGGGGTAATGTTACGATTTTCCTCTTCTCTTCCCCTTGGACCCTTCCGTTCCTCGCTTCTTACTCCCATACCCCACTTTGATATGCCCATAACTCCTTATGCACCCAACCGTTTCTGATGATCTCTTCGCTGCACGATACGCCTTTACTCCCCCTTCCTTGTATATCAAAGTTCACGGCGCTCCGGTCTCAGCTGACTCGCACATGACCCTGCGCAATCACCATGCTTCCTACTGTAGTTGCACCCTTGTTCCACTCTTACTCAGAACCCACATATTGCGCCATGTGTTTGTTGCGTACAAACACCCTGTACTAGTATATAAGTCACACGCTACCTAGCTTGTACGGTAGACTTGACTTCTTGTGTAATACCACATCGTTGTCAATCCACAAACGACTTTACGCTCGCTGTTTCACTTGAGCACAACTTTGGTTCACCTTTGCGCTTGAACCCCCGAACTTCCCGACTATCACCTGCGTACCTGAGGAGGTCGTGTGGTGCTTATTCATCATCGAACTTAGTCTTAACCGACTACCTCGCATTCTGTTACCTCGGCCTGAGCGACTTAGTGACGTGCACGTCGCACATTGTTATGTTTCGTTCTCGGACTGACCGGCCTGGTTGTGAACTCTGACGTGTTCGTGATGACTCGACATGTCGGCAGTAATACGTCATGGACTTTGGATCTTGTTGCCTCATGTTCGGATGACTGATACGCCTTATTGTTGTACGTGTTGTGGATTACTATGCTGACTGATGCTTTCTATTGTTGTACGTGTTTCGGATTACAACAACGACTGCGCATTCTATTGTTAGATTACGCTACTTACGCTATTGGCTACATACAAGTTCGAGCGGAGCCAGAACTGGTTCCCTTACCTGTATTTAAGCTTGTAGTATTACGGACCAGGATCCCCATCTTGGTCTTCTTCGAATACCACTCTCTAACTCTTCTCTTGTGCTAGGAGTCTGCAAGGCTCCTAAGTGAACTAGTTCCGGCATATCCCTTTGAGACCAAGAGGGATCCCCGTGACCTCAATCCCCAGTTCCCTCATGAATGGTGGATACACCGACCGTCACTTACCCACCCGGTACTACGTGTCATCTCGTCTTTGAGTATCTCAACTCCCACACTGCAAGACCCTACAAGGCTTATTACGTCGTCGACCATCCCAGTTGGAGGTATATCCGTAAAGTCCCGTCTGTTCCCCCAAATGTACCACTCGATCTTCCCCTATACACTTATCGTGACCACCTCAGAGCTTATCAACGACACCCCGCAGTATTCCCGGACTCCCCTGATAACCACCGCTTCCGCCCCAAAGGGAACCCACGTTATACAGACACCTAAGTCAGGCCAACGTCCGTGGTAGACGTTACATTAAGACCAAGATCCCTCAACGTGGCTTCCACAGCAGTAACAACTCGAGATCTCTGGATCCCATTCCAACCATATCACATTAACAGAAGAGGGGAACGCAACGTCCCCAAGCAATATCTCAAAGGAGCATTTTGGCAGACTGAACAAGGAGACCCAGGCTACGTCGTCTCCTACACTTACAAAGACGGTACTACAGGACTCATCCCCGTAGAATTCAATTTTGAACACACCTGTTGGACCAAACTCAAGTGGGACGCACTCCATTACAAATTACAAGTCGTCCGACCCACAGGCTCAAGCCTCCACATTGACATCTTACAAAGCGAAGTAACCACAAGAGACCAGTGGGGCCCTCTCGACGGACAAGAAGAAGAACCCGTTCGATCTCCCACTCCCAAGACACCCGCACCATCCCCATCACTTGCTAGCAACCCAGAAGAAATTTGCATCCTTGAAGCCCAAGACGAAGAAGAAGAGCTCCAATTGGGATTAATAGCTGAGTCCATCCCAACAGACATGACCACCACCATCACCGAACAACCTACGACATTCCAGGAACCCGCGCATATTAGTCGTGGAGAAGGACCACCACCCAGAGGACATGGTGGAGGAGGAGGAGGAGGAGACGACGGAGGAGGAGATCTGGGAGGACCTCTATTCACCGGACCAAACGTCTCAAGCGGAACCAAGCCCGAGAAGTTCATGGGCAAAGAACCCCTGGTGTTCACCGGCAACTGCACCAAAGTCCAACAGTTCCTCACTCAATGGGAACTCTTTGTTGAAACAAACTATGACAACCCTGCGTTCACCCTCCCTTATCAAAAAGCACTAATCTTCCTGACCTACATCCAAGGAGAACACGTCAACGAGTGGGTCTTGTCCACTACCAAATGGGTCAAGGCATACAAGGCCAAGCATGGACCCTACAACAAGTGGATTTGGGAGGCCATCGAGCTTGGCTTCCGCAACACCTTTGCCGACACCCTCGAACGAGAACGCACACAACAAGACCTTCAAAAGGGATTCCAAATGGAAGGGCAGGACATCGACTCCTATATCGCTAAATTCGAGAAGGCGGTACACGAAGCAGGGTACAGATTTGACGACTCCCTCGTCCTCGACAAGTTCACCAGCAGACTCCCCATGGAATTATACAAGAACGCGTACAACTTCCACAGTCCGAACACCTACGCCCAATGGAAAGTGGCAGTGCTTGAACAGCAGCGCAAGTGGATGCACTTACAAACACGTTTGGGGGGATGTAAACCCCTGGGACCTGGTAAGCAGGGCAACACCTCCCTAAGGACATTCAATGCTCCAAACCACCCACAGCAACCTTGACAAGGATGGCAGGCATTCCAAAACTGTTACGTTTCGCTCTCGGACTGCCCGGACCGGTCGTGGACTCTGACGTATTCGCGATGACTCGGTATGTCAGATGTAATGTGTCATGGACTTCGGATCATGTCGCCTCGTGTTTGGATGACTGAGACACCCTATTGTTGTACGTGATCGTGATTAGGCTTGCTGACTGATGTTCCCCATTGTTGTACGTGTTCTGTGTTACGATAACGACTGCGCATTCTATTATTAGGATACGCTACTTACGCTATTGGTTACTTACGAGTTCGAGCGGAGCTGGAACTAGCTCCCTTACTTGTATTTAGACTCGTAGTAGAACAGACCAGGATCCCCATCTTGGTCTTCTTCAATACCACTCTTCACTCGTCTTCTGTGCTAGGGACCCGCAGCGTCCCTAAGAGAACTAGCTCCGGCATATCCCTTCGAGACCAAGAGGGATCCCCGTGACTCTATCTCCATCCTTCCTCGTGAATGGTAGATCAGCCGACCGCGACTTACCCACCCGGTACCACGTGTCATCTCGTCTTCGAATATCTTAACTCCCGCACCGTGCGTCCAACCCATTGCTATTACATCGTCGACAACCTCGACTGGGAGTACATTCGCAAAGTCCCTAGTCCGCCCGCAGGTGTCCCTATAGAAGAGACACTCTATACGTACAGAGATTCTACAGGCACGTATTGGCCTCACCCCGCAGTCTTTCCCGAGCACTCGGATAATCACAGGTATCATCCCCGAGGGAACCCACGTCACAACAGCGCCTAAGTCAGGCAAACGTCCGTGGTAGACGTTACAAAAACCATCCCGATGCGATGGATACTACTCCCAGAAGAGTCCGTGCCCGTCCTGCGGGATCAGAGGAGATCAATTACGCCAAGCCACCGCACACCCCTCAAGGAGGGCGTCCCCAAGGAAGAGGGATTGTAGACATGAAAAACATCAATTGCTACAACTGCGGAAAGCTCAGCCACATGTCCCGCAACTGCCTCCAGCCATGCTGCCCACGAACCAATCAGAACTGGCAACCGCGCCAGGGACGTGGCGCATTCATTGAGGAAGTGCAAAGTGTCCATGAAGAACCCCTGATCCAATTTGAAGACGATGGCGGCAGTAGCCACGGCGCCCGCGCCACCACTGAGATACCGCAAGAACGGGCGACCAGCTGGATAAACGGAGTCCGAAACCTTGATGAAGAAGCTAGGGATTTGGTAGTTCAGGACCTAATGGGGCGGGAGGATTTTCAAAGTGCCTAAACCCGACGGCCTGGGTGAGGGCATTACGGTGTAACTCTGTGTTCATAATGCACTATCAATCTATGCATGTTCCAGTTTCATTGTGCGCAAGTTATGCCATGGCCAACAAACGAGCACTAGTGGACTCCGGAGCCACTAACAATTTTATCCATCTGGACTTCGTGAGGAGAATGAGGCTAGGCCTCAAAGAGTTAGATCGTCATCGGAAGATCTGGAATATCGACGGTACGCACAACAAAGGGGGCAAGATCACCCACTGTGTGGACCTAGAAGTCGAAACAAAGGGGGTCAAGAAGGATATGAGATTCCTCATCACTGATGTAGGAGGGGAGGACATCATCCTAGGTTACCCCTGGCTGGCTACGTTCCAGCCCGACATTCAATGGGCCTCCACTACCCTCAACGAAGCTGAGTACCCAGTCGTACTCCGCACTATCAATCCTACCAAACCACATATAGACCCCGTCATCACCCGGCTGGTAATACAGAAATTACTAGGAGTACCCAACAAACAACGCATCGAAGAGGAACTGCGACAAGAATGTGACTTAGAAACGACACGATTACGAGCTACCACATCCACTGAGCTGGCAATCGAAGCACAACAATACACAGAAAAGAAGGCCGTCTCAGAAGAGTATCAACTACACGTCAAAATCTTCAGCAAAGAAGAATCTCATCGCTTCCCCCTCTCCAAACCATGGGATCATGCCATTGAGTTCAAACCAGACGCCCCGGACACCATCGACTGCAAAGTCTACCCAATGAGCCAAGCAGAAGACAAAGCGCTAAAAGAATGGATCGACGAACAACTGGCAAAAGGATATATTAGACCCTCTAAATCCCCGTACGCATCATCATTCTTGTTTATCAAAAAGAAGGATGGAAAGCTACGCCCAGTACAGGACTATTGGAATATCAACAAGTGGACCATACGCAACCAGTATCCCCTCCCGCTCATACCTGAATGTTACGATTTTCCTTCTCTTTCTTGTGGACGCTTCCGTTCCTTGTTCCCTACTCCCGTACCCCATCTCGCTACGCCCATAACTCATCACGCGCCCAGCCGTTTCCCATGATCTCTTCGTCGTACGATACGCCCTCATGTCCCCTTCCTTGTATATCAAAGTTCACGGCGCTCCGCTCTCAGCTGATCCCCGCATGACCCCGCGCAATCACCCTATTTCCTACTATAGGCTCGCCTTTGTTCCGCTTTTGCTTACAGACTCCATTTATCGCACCATATGTTTGTCGCGTACAAACACCCTGTACTAGTATATAAGTCGCACGCTACCTAGCCTGTACGGTAGACTTGACTTCTTGTGTAATACCACATCGTTGTCAATCCACGAATAACTTTCGCTCGCTGTTTCGCTTGAGCACGACTTTGGTTCGCCTTTGCGCTTGAACCCCAGAACTCTCGACTACCACCAGCGTGTCTGAGGAGACCGTGTGGTGCTTATTCATCATCGAACTCGGTCTTGACCGACCACCTCACATCCCGTTACCTCGGCCTGAACGACTTAGTGACGTGCACGTCACACATAACGTTCCTGTGGTAACGTTACATTAAGTCAAGTCTCGCAACCCTGGCGACTAGTAGGAGTCGCACGAAATTTCAGAAGCAGTACATCGATCGGTACTCAACCGACGAACTCTCCGACCACGAAAAGGGTGCAGTCGTTTGGGAAGAAATCAATAACCAAGAGGGGTACTTCATCTTCGACGCAACAAGCCAAAAATACCACCAAGTCCATTACTTCGACGACATTCGCATTTGGGCTTACATTGATTACGACCCAAAGCAAGGACAGTGGTACGCTTACAAACCTGTCCCTCCACAATTCGGCGCAGGACCCCTCGGGTCAACCAATATCACCGGTATTAACGTCGACCCAGACGAATCAACCACCCTCACCCCAGTACAGTCCACGATGGCCACCCACACTCAGGTCGCCACCAGCCTTACTACCACGGGAACCTCCGGCTCGAGTGGTGGAGGAACACATGCTACAGGAGGTGGACCGACTGCTCAGACGGGCGGAGCGACTCATAGCTCTAGTGCCCAACCGACGACGGGGTCGAGCAGTGGCCCAACTACTGGACCTAGTAGAGGCATACATGGTAGCGGTGGAGGCCCACCGGGCGGTGGTGCCCCTGGTGGCGGCGGAGGCGGTCCGGGTGGAGGAGCCCCCGGCGGCGGTCCCCCAGGAGGAGGTGCAATCCCCGTGGGCCACCCCGGGGCAGTACCAGCACCGGGAGGGGGCAAACTTGGGGGCAACCCACCACCCATCTTCGATGGAAATCGAGAGGAGAGTCGAAACTTTCTTCGATCCTTTCGAATTTATCGAGGGATGAACCCGACCATGGACCAGCTCACAGTACCCTACTCACGAGCCATGACTTTCCTCTCCTATATGAGGGGACATCTGGTGGACGATTGGGTAGATGAGCAAACCGCGTGGCTAGATACCCAGCTAGCAGGAGGAGTACTGCACAATGAAGAGAACTTATGGAACACGGTCCTTGACCGGTTCACGAACGCCTACACCGACACCACCGAACGAACCAGAGCACGCCAAGACATCGATAAATTGAAGATGATTGGCGAAGACATCGACACGT
Source organism: Lactarius vividus (assembly GCA_021527035.1). NCBI lineage: Eukaryota > Fungi > Basidiomycota > Agaricomycetes > Russulales > Russulaceae > Lactarius > Lactarius vividus. The sequence goes on along the minus strand of JAKELG010000098.1, from coordinate 7,777 downwards.
ACATCGCTAAATTCCAAAACCTCACGACAAAAGCCGGCTATAATCCAGACGAAGCTAATGTCATTGAGAAATTCCAAGCGGGACTCCCTGACAACCTCGTAATTAACGCCATACGTTTCCAACACCCAGTTACATGGGACCAATGGAAAGACGCGGCCCGACTTCAGCAAGCCGAATACCTTATGCTGAAGCCTCGCCTTACACGCAACCGACAGTCTGAAAAACGAGGAGGTCACACCCGGGACCAGTGGGTACAAGCCCTTAACAAGGCGCGTGACCCAAACGCCATGGATATTAGTCGCACTAGAGCCCGTGCCACCCTTACAGACGCTGAGAAGCAAAGGATGGTCGCGGAGGGGAGATGTTTCCGATGCGGAGAAAAGGGTCATATGTCGCGTAATTGCCCACAAAAAGGCACTCGCGTTGCTCAAGCCACAAGCGACGGAGGAGCGCCTCCTCCCGTCCCCTCTACCTCCGCAGTATCGCCTCCCCCCCTCATTACTCGAGTCGCCATATCAGCAAACCGCGTACTGTCGAATGATGAAGCGGCTGACGCTCAGATCGCAGCGCTGGCCGCTCAACCAAAAGAAGTGCGGGATCTCTTGGTGGAGAAGCTCTTTGGAAGAAAGGATTTTCCGAACGCCTAAACCCGTCGGCCTGGGCAAAGGCGCTACACGTGTACTATAGCAGATATCGATCTATGCGAATCCCAGTTCTTTTCAAATCTGCAAACGCAACGGCCGAACGACAGGTCCTACTGGACTCTGGAGCAACCGACAATTTTATCTGTTCGGAACTGCTCAAACGAACGCATCTCGGGACCCGACCCGTCTCCACTCCCATTACTATATGGAATGTCGACAGAACTTACAACCGAGACGGCGCGATAACCCAGTACACCGATTTAGCGGTGCGGACTGGTGAGCGCACGAAGACACTTCGTTTCCTAGTCACCAACCTAGGAAAGGACGAAGCGATCCTGGGCTACCCCTGGTTCTCGGCCTTTGAGCCTGAGATAGAATGGAGGAATGCCACGCTGAACGAAAACTTCCAACCGGTTGTAATCTCCAGCCTGAACCTCCAGAGCAACAACATGCCGGTAGAAGCCGCTATCAGGGCTATCGAGGCGTATGGGCTCGATGAGGAGGCATGGGAGCAGGTTGTGAACGAAGAACCAGAGCCACGAATTGCCTTCCTGCGAAAGACCACCACAGCATCGGAACTCGCGCAGCGGGAGGCGGCAAAACGACAGGCTCAAACGTTTGAGGAGATGGTTCCTCCAGAATATTGGTCGCACCGAAAGGTGTTTAGCGAAGAGGCATCACACCGATTCCCCCCATCTCGTATATGGGACCATGCCATTGAATTACTCCCCAACGCACCCGCCGCCCTTGATTGCAAAGTGTACCCCCTAACGGCGAACGAAGGAGAAGCGCTCACGACCTTCCTTAACGAGCAATTAGAAAAGGGATATATCCGCCCTTCAAAGTCTGCCTACGCCTCACCTTTCTTCTTCATCAAAAAGAAAGACGGGAAATTGCGCCCAGTACAGGACTACCGACGCCTTAACGAACTCACCGTAAAAAATCACTATCCCCTCCCGCTTATCCCGGAACTCGTCGACCGCATTCGAACCGCACGATTATATTCAAAACTGGACATCCGGTGGGGGTACAATAACGTCCGTATCCAAGAAGGAGACGAGTGGAAAGCGGCATTCAAAACCAATCAAGGACTGTTTGAACCGCGCGTCATGTTTTTTGGTCTCACCAATTCCCCATCCACTTTTCAAACGATGATGGATACCATATTCCGTGACCTCATTCTGACAAACGAAGTTGTCGTCTATATGGATGATATCCTCATTGCCACCGCTAACGACAAGAACCACCATCGGGAAGTCCTCCACCAAGTATTGCGGCTCTGTGAAGAACATGACCTCTACGTAAAACCAGAGAAATGTGAATTCGAGGTTTACGAGACAGAGTACCTAGGCCTCATCATTGGCCACGGACGACTGCGGATGGACCCCGTCAAGGTCCAAGGAATCTGAGAATGGCAACCCCCGAAAAACCTGAAGGAGGTTCGCGCGTTCCTAGGGTTTTGCAACTTCTACCGAAGGTTCATACGAGGATTCTCCCAACTCGCCCGACCCCTCCATGATCTCACAAAAAAGGAGGTCCAGTGGCACTGGAACGACACACAGCAGAATGCCTTCGAAGACATCAAAAGGCGCATATGCGAAGAACCCGTACTATTGTTCCCAGACCTCGCAAAACCCTTCGAACTGGAAGTTGACGCGTCAAACGTCGCAATAGGAGCAGTGCTAAACCAGCTAGGACCCGACCAAAAGTTCCACCCCATAGCATTTCATTCCGAATCCTTCACAGAAACGGAACGAAATTACGACATCTACGACCGGGAATTACTGGCCGTGGTCAAAGCACTGCGAGCATGGAGGACATATCTCGTGGGATCTCCTTACAAAATCATCATCCATACCGACCACGCCAACCTTCAATATTGGAAGGAACCCCGGAAGATTAACCGGAGGATCGCGCGAGAGTTCCTAGAACTATCAGAATACGACTTTATCCTGAGACACGTAGCAGGAACGAAGAACGCGCGTGCAGACGCCCTGTCCAGGCGGTCAGACTTTGAGTCCGGCGAAGGGGACAACACCAACGTCACCGTCCTACCAGCCGAAAGATTTATCCGAGCCACTCAAATGTCAATATGTGATATGGATATTTGGTCTAGAGTAGCCCAGAACGCTGGCAAGGAAGAAGCGGCACGATGGGCCGAACATCACAACCTCAAACAGCACGACGGGCTGTGGTGGAAAGATGACGCATTAGTCGTTGTCGGGGACAACGATCTTAAGCGGGGGGTAATTTCCTTCTTTCACGATTCCCCAAGTATGGGCCACCCTGGAATCGCCAACACACGCGAACTAATACGACGCGACTATTGGTGGCCTACCATACGAGAAGATGTGGAGGAATATGTGAAGGGGTGCGCCGTATGTCAGGCCAACAAAATCAATCCCCACCGACAAAAGCCCCACCTATTCCCTATATCCACCAACCCCGAAGCAGAGCCTTTTGAAGTCGTCGCCATGGACTTCATCACAAAGCTACCCCCATCCCAAGGGTTCGACTCTATCCTTACAATCACAGACCACGACTGTTCGAAAGCTGCAATCTTCATACCGTGTCATGAAACCATTACGGCCGAAGGAGTAGCACGACTATACCTTCAGCACGTATACCCACACTATGGAATACCATGCAAGCTCATCACGGATAGAGACCCGCGATTCACGTCCGCGTTCATGAAAGGATTATGCAGCACGTTGGGAATACGGCAGAACATCTCCTCCGCATATCACCCCCAAACAGACGGCCAGTCGGAACGCACCAACCAGTGGTTGGAACAGTACCTACGACATTGGAGTAACGTTCAGCAGGACAATTGGGCGGAAGCACTTCCGGTGGCCCAATTTGCGCACAACTCCTGGCCAAATGCGACCACAAAGCACTCCCCATTCTCACTCATCATGGGATGGGAACCACGAACGACATGGGTCTCAAAACCCACGCAAGCACCGACAGTCGACCAACATTTAGAAGAAATGGTCGTAAGACGACAACACGCGCAAGATTGCATTAAGCATGCGCAAGACCTTATGGCCAGAAGGGGAAGAACCCGCTTCATCCCTTACGCCGAAGGGGCCCAGGTCTGGCTAGAAGGAACGAACTTGAGAACGTTCTACCCCACCGCGAAATTGGCCCCTAAACGTCATGGCCCATTCCGAATCAAGAAAGCCCTATCGGAGGTGACGTACGAGTTGGAGCTACCGGTCACATGGAAGATACACCCGGTGTTCCATGCGAATCTCCTCACACCATATAAGGAGACGGAACTACATGGGGAGAACTTCCCACGTCCTCCCCCTGACCTCGTGGATGGAGAAGAAGAATTCGAAGTGGAGCAGATCATGGGGTCACGGCTCCACGGACGAGGGCGCAAACTACAATTCCTAGTCAAGTGGAAGGGTTTTCCCATGAGCGATAGCTCCTGGGAACCCGCTGACCATGTCAAACACGCGCCAGACGTAATCACCGACTTCTATCACCGCAACCCAACAGCCGATGGAGCAGGACGAAAGCTATAAAGAAGACGAGGAGTGAAGGACGATTCCATACCCACCTATCATGACGACTCCCACCTCCAACACTGCCCCAGCCAGCGACCGACCTCGCCCCCCGTCTGCTCTTATCCTTGAACGACTCACGGTCCCCTCTCAGTCTGAAGGGATCCCAACGCCGTTCGTATCACGCACTCCATATTCGGTTGTCCCATCAAGGCCTCCCACTCCGGTCCTGGCCATAGCCCTCAACATTACACCCACTAGCCCCACGCCCCCTCCATCATCCCCACCGCCACTTGAACCAGCAGTAGCTCCGCTTCTTGAAGCACCTCCTGGCCTCACACCAGTTGTCCCCGTGTCCCAGTTAGCCTCAGAACTTCCGCACCCCTATTCTCTCACACCAGCCGTGCCCCCACGTCGACTCAGGCCTGACCCTCGTCTCGCATCTCTTGATGACGACGAGGAGCCGATCGACAAGGGGGATGACGAGGAATCTGACGACCCTGGCTTACCCTTTTTCCTTAACGCCCCTGACACTCCGTTCTTCTTCCCCCTCATGATCCCATTGGAAGACGATACCACAAAGGTCCTGGCGAGGTATATCTACTATCGCCGGGATTATCGCGAAATCGTCGGGACCTTAGGGAGAGGCAAGCCGTGCTACTGCCAGGAAGTCTACTTGTCTACGCCCTGTCCTACAGCCATGCACCCCGCCATTTCCCCGCATCAGCTTGCCGTCTTCAGTCCGCAAGATCCCCGCGCCGTCACCATCAACGAGGTCCTGAGCGAACTCAAAAACCCCCGTCTGTCGGCGGAGGTTTCGAGGTTGCGGCAATGCCTCGGGGACAAGATCGCCCTGGATGCGCGGCGAGCGGACTTACGACGGCTTGAACAAGAAGCCACGCGGGATCAGTTTCACCTTGTTACGTTTCGCCCTGAACCCCGCGCGACAAGTGCAGACTCGTGCAGCACCGCCGAGCAGTACCGCGCCGAATGGGTTGCAGCTGCCAGAAGCGAAGGTATCGACCCCGGAAACATCCTGTATTACGAGCGTGACCCGGGCTGGCAAGCGCCCTGGGAATAGCCGAAGAAATGTCAAGCGCCCGTCACGTGACCCTGGCACGTGACCTGGTCTAGACTCGCACCAGAAGGATCCAGATGAGCTTGTGCCTGGATCGTGATTGGATCTGCCTCATGGACTGTATGGTTCCTAGTTTCTGATGGATTGTCTGATTGTGCCTGTGGCTTGATGCACCCAGGAGATGTATGTTTCAGCCACTGATTGATGGACTTCTAACCCCGTTTCACCTTTGCCTCATTGTTGACCTTGTGACTGTATGCCCCTGACTCGTGTTGATTTACTTACGATTGGACGATACTTACTAGGTTTCGGACTCCAAGCTGAGCTTGAAAGCTCCTTGGAAGTGTATAAGTAGCACCCCAGTCTCGCTGATATCCCTCAGCTTGACTTCTTGTATTCTACCAGCCTACAAGTAGACCGAAGCAGATACAGGCAGCCCCTGTATAGTTGTCCCCTCTCCGATCCTGTCTCCCTTACTTGAGCACGTTCTCCTCTTCTTCTTTGCCACCCGCGTTACGCATCTCCTTGCCGTTATCGCCTACGGTATTATTCAAACCTTAGAAGAACTCAGTAAACCCCAAGATCTCGAGAGTCCGACCGGAAGCTAGACCAGTCGAAGTTTTGGTCGCCACCGTGATACCGCAAGAACCCCAAGTTTCCCGTCGAGTGCCGAACTCCGGAAGGTACGCCCGCTGGAGCGTAACATTAAGTCAAGCTCTTTCCTTGCTCTATCACACACCGCTACCAAGAACGTTGCAGATAAGTCGGAAGTCAGACCGCAATGCCACGCAAGACAAGAACGATCACGAAGGCCGCTTTACCCAAGCAGGCAGAGCATAAGTTCGGCAGCAAGGCCGCAGCGCATGTCCAAGACGGCGGGAAGGCCACACCCACGAAGACGACGAAGAAAGTCGGCAGAAAGGCCGCACAAGCAGGACCAAGCAGTACGAACGCGACCCGAGGAGGTGCCACTACTGGAACGCCCTCCACCAGCTACGCGCGGTCACCACCAAGTTTCGGACCGAGTAACTTCCACGGTGATACCCAGGAAGCAGCCGGCTTCATCCAATGGTGGGATGAGTATAAGGACCAGCTAAGTTCCCTATTCAGCGATTATCAAGTGGCCACGTTGTTCATAGCACGTGTGCAAGTAGAAGTTTACCAGGATAACCTACTAGCGGACCTGGATGACGTCAGGTACTCCTATGACGGAGACCTTGTGCAGTACGTCGAAGACGATTTCATCAAGACGTTTATGCCGCGTGCCGACGCGAGAGAAGAATACGCGGACGATCCGACATGGGAAGATCCCGAGGAAGACCAAGACCCCGAAGACGACCAGAGGCGAGACCCCGAGAAGGATGGATTCCCTCAGGAAGGCCCAGAGTATGACGGAGGCGAATGGGAAAACCACAGCGACGAACCCGATGACGAAGAAGACGCTGACCCGAAAGAGGCAGGAACCGCCCGGGAAGACGCGCAAGATCAGCCAGATTGGAGCCTCCTTTCGCCCTGTTACCCAGGGGAAAGTGATGGCGAAGATAACGAAGACGCCTGGTCAGATGAGGAAAGCGTGGAGGAGCGCCATGAGCTGAGTCCCAGCCACACGTCCGATCCCGCAGATGATGCCACTGATTTATGGACTGATAAAGGGGAGATGTTCCACGATGGACATTCTCAATCACCCTGGGACCCGCCGGAATGGCGCGAAGACGAAGACGACACGACAGAAGACGAAGACGAGTTCTATGACGCCCAGGACTTCCAAGACTCCGCGGAGGATAGACCCGATGAGGAAGATCCATACAGTATCTTGACGCCAGACTACGACTATGGGTATGAAGACCCAAAAGTCATAAGAAAGAGGGTGCAGTTTGCCCCATCAGCTAAGTCATCACCTCCCTCTCAGTACTTCGAGAACGTTAATACGTTCATTCCCCCCAACCGTGAAAAAGTGTACTATTCGACACCGCCTGGTGAGGCGAGAGAACAATACACGCCCCCTCAAGGCACATGGGCGGCGGAGGTGCAGCAAGCCCGCCAGGAACTAGCCCAAGCCCAAGAAAGTAGTTGGTACCCGTTTAGGGACCATATCGATGGAATGGACACGAGACCTGGAAGGATCCGTGTCAACGCGGCCAAGGTGTGTCATCATTGTCGGCAGTACGGCCACATTCGCCCTTTGTGCCCAGATATTTGGAAGCCGCGCGTGCGTTCAAGATCGCCGCCCGCACCCCCTCAAAAGAAGCCCCTCGACCCGTTGCTGAAAAGCGCGATTGTCAGCTTCCTCCTCGACCCTTCGAACTTCCCTCCGGAGACCACTGCTGTTCGGCGTGGTCGCCTCCCCAAGAAAGAGGGTAATGTTACGTTTCGCCCTGAACCCCGCGTGACAAGTGCAGACTCGTGCAGCACCGCCGAGCAGTACCGCGCTGAATGGGTTGCAGCTGCCAGAAGCGAAGGTATCGACCCCGGAAACATCCTGTATTACGAGCGTGACCCGGGCTGGCAAGCGCTGTCGCGGTCGGACTTAGAAGGACTCGGAA